>VXBI01008022.1:394395-456668 GCA_013397375.1 Toxostoma redivivum | reverse complement strand
AAAAATTGATTTGAGGCAGTCCTGTGCCAGTGGAAGTGCAATTCCAGATCTGGAATCACTTGTGTGTGAACTGCAGGTTAGAAATGATCAGCTCCTCTGTGTGAGGGGCAGAGGTGTGGAAAGCAGCTCCAAAACTCCTCCAAGACTGCTTCAAATATCTTCTATTATTTACCTTTTTGGTTTTAGTACAGAAAAGAACCACGACTCTGGAAAGAGAGCTGTTACCTGTTGTCATCTGAGTTTCAATGTTTAGGTTACACAGATACAAAGACCTATTTCTTCTGTGTATATAAATTAATCTGAACAGGAAAACTGACCTGAACCAAGATTTATAATGCATGTGTGAAATGATTAGTAAAGCTGAATAATGTCCATTATTCCACTCAAAATGTCAGCAAATGAGATTAGTGTACACTTTTACCTTAAATACAGAAGAAAATCTGAAGCTATAGGGTGACATTAAAACAAAAAAGCCCAACCCAGCAGCCTCTCCCCAGTGAATCAGCAGATGCCTGGCTCCAGGACAATGGCTGGATGTAGCCTGTGATTTATTGTGGCAGGGATGCTGCCCACAGAGGAGAACTCATTGTGCTCAGAAATAATGGGTTTGTCTCTGAGAGCCAGCAGAACCCTGTCATCTGTCAGCCAGCAGAAAAGAAATAAAGCTCAGCATTGAAATATCTTCTTGGAGCAGGTTGGCTGCCAGCTGTGTGTGGTGGAATAAGTCCTGGTAGAGGCACAGCTGAAACAGTTTAGAACTGGGAAAACCTTGGAGTTTAGGTGGTTTCAAAACTCTCCTCTTGCTTTCCCTTTAGAGATGAGCATCTTTGGAGCAACCTCAGAATTAAAAAAACTACCAGACATCAGTGTTATCATGCAGGAAAGGTACAGTAGCTCCTGCCCTGAGTTTCTGGGTGCATTCACTGCAGAGACAAGCAGGTAAAAAGGTGAAGGTGTCTTACCTGGCTCTTGTGGAGGAGGTTTTTCAGCTGCAGAGGTGCCTTGAGCAGTTTCTGGGATGGAACTGGACTGTTTGTGTTTTCTGGCAGTCAGAAATAAATGTTTATTCATGTTCCCAGCACTGATCCCCTTCCAGGCTCTCCCCAGGAATGGTTTTTGCAAAGTGCTGTGCCCAAATCTCCCTCTCTCCCCCTCACTCACACGCAGGTGGCTCCCAATGCCCAATGAATTAAATGCTCTGCTCTGAGACTTCTCAGGGATTTAACCCCTTCCAACGTGTCTGAAATCACTTGGTTTTATGTCTAGACTGGAAAATAAGGTAACAAGGCTGCCTTTAAGAGGACAAGGTGATTTCCTGGCTTCTTAGCACTCGGAGAATTCTCTTCTATTACAGTAATTAATTCTTAGGAAAGTTCTCATTTTCCATGAGTTGCTTTACCTTTCTCCCCCAAGAGGTCTTTCAAGACTTCTGGAATGCAGTGTCTCATTTTCACACCCAATTTCAGTATTGTAATTATTTCAGCATTGCAATTATATTCTTAATGAAAAAAACTTCAAAATTACATGCACATGACTTGAAAAGTTTATTTTTGCCTTGCTTTGGCTGTATAGGAAGACAGATTCCAAACAAAATATATCTCAGCTATTTTACCTTAAATGATTTTCAGTTACAGAGCACATGCATTTTCAGCTGCTTCATTAAATGTATTGCTTTTAAAAATGACAAGGAAATAATTCCTACTTTCAAGGAAAGGTGTTCAGACCAGTTGAAAAATTAGAGTATAGAACCCTAGTCCTGTATTTAAACACCAGGCACATGTTATTTAATGCAACACAGAAGTCCAAGCCATAAAACCCTCTTCAATAAATTATTACACTTGGTTTCAGCAAGACTGTGAAGTCCTGGATTCTCAAAATGTTTGTAAATGTGCTTAACTTTCAGCAAAGTTCCCATTTTCACCCAGCCCTTACCCTTTTCTTGCATTCCCACTGGCAATTAGGATGCTATGGGGGAAATCAGGGCCTTGGCATCCTTCATCCCAAGGGCTGAACTTGCCCTGAATGGACAATTGGAGTGTGAGGGGTGGTTGTGGCAGGAGCAGGAGGAGGCAGAGTCTGGTCAGCTCTTTCATGTAACAGCTGCTGAAGGTGCCCCAAATCCCAGAATCCCAGGATGGTTTGGGTTGGAAGGGCTCTCTGGACATCACCAACCCCCTGCCTGGAGCAGGGGACACAGGAGAACATCCAGGTGGGTTTGGGATGTCTCCAGAGGGAGATTCCACACCCTCCTGGGAAGATGTTCCAGAGCTCTGCCGCCTCCATGGTAAAACATTCTTCCTCACACTGAAGTGGAACTTCCGTGTTTTAGTTTATGGCCATCACTCCTTGGATTTAGGATTAGGAATGGCTCTGGGGGTGCAGAGAGTGCCTGGGTGCCCTCAGAGGAGGGTTTGGTTTCTGGGTTCACCTCTGGTTGGAATTTCCCATCAAGGACAGTTGGTTCCCTTTGGAATGGCCAGCTCTGGGTGGTTCCACGTGCAACAAAACCTCTGGGGCTCAGACAGGCAGGGTCAGGCCTGCACAGGGGATCTGAATGTCTTCATTATTTCTCAAGCCTTGCCATTGTCAAAGGCAAATGCAGAGCCTGCACTGGGGCTGGATCCCACGGGATGCCCAGGAGATTTCCATGTCCCTGCTGAGGGTCTGTGCTGGGGCCAGAGCAGCAGCACTGGCTGGGGACAGGGGCTGGGGACAAGGACAAGGGCTGGGGACAACGTGCAGCTCTTTTACAATAATGGAAAATGTACAAATAATGTCATCTTCAAAGCGCCGTGTACCCGGAACTAAGAGGTACTGACAAGCATCTGAAAGAGAGAATTATCCCCATTTTACAGATGAAAGGGAGTCACACAGAGAATCAAAGTCAAGATTAGATTAATAGACATTGATGCCAGAGGAGCTATTATGTCTTGTCTGGCATCTGGCAGAACAGAGTGGAGAATTTCACACAGATTGCTCCATTAAATCCCTAATCTCTGTTTGGGCTGAGGAAAAGACCTCCAGAGCTGACACAAAGCACTGCACCATCTTCAAGTGGTTGCTTGTGGGGCACTACTGGAAGTTCACATCCTATCCCAGTAGGAGTTTATTTAACTTCCTGATGTCTCAGCTAATTTTGTTTGAATAATATTTTAAAGAACCCCTCCCCACCTCATATCACCTGAAATCTCCTTTGCATTTTTCTCCCTGGAGGTGATTCTTGAGTTGATACTTTTCATGTGGCAGACGAGGACCAAAAGGATGTTGGAGTGGGAAAAGTTTAATCTTGATAAAAGAATTTTTTTTTTTATTCCAGTGAGAATAATCAATCACTGGAAGAGCCTCCTCAGGGACATGACAAGGTCCTCCTCATTGGAAGTTTACAAGATTTCCCAGGCTGGCAAGGTGCTGGATAATCTTATCTAGGACCCCTTTCCCACGGGAGCTTGGCTCACATGGCCTTTTAATGTCATTTCCACTCTGTTCTACAATTCTGTCTAAAAGGTTTTGTGTATAGGAACTGATGTAAGTGTGTGCTTAAAAGTTGTGCTGGATCAGGTCTTGGGGACCAAATCCAGCACCAGTTAAAGTTCCCAGTTTCCCTGCTGAGAATGATTTGGATCATTCCAAATGACACAGTCTATTCTGAACTGTCAGTTCCGTGGCATTTTCCTCTACATCTGTGCTTGATGTGTGATTATCCTGCAGTTCATCAGGCAGGTTTATTAGGAGACTTAATTGGATTGCATTAGCTGGCATTTAAGCCATCCAAGCCATTTGAGAATGCAATCAATTAAAACATCCAAGCACATTAATGATGTGGACACAGGGCAATTTATGTAGATGGCTAATTACCTGTTTACTTCAGGAAGCAGATCAAGAATGGCCAAATGATGCATGAGAAGAAAAGAAACAACATTGTAAAAATCCTGTTGGCAAGGCTGCAAAAATGAGCACATGGCAAGGTATAATTGTTTCCATTGTTAAAGTCTACAGTAAGAGAACAAACCCTACACCGTGACAGGCACTCAGAGGTGTTCCCAATAATTTCAGATTTGAATGTGGCTTCCAGAGAACAGATTGAGCACATCAGCAGTCCTGGAATGTCTTATAATGGCACATCTGAGCTTTCTAAGCAATCAAGAAGCTCTCTGAGATGGTCATTTCAAGTGGGGAAATGCTAATCCCTGTCAGTTTTCCATTTCATCCACTACTGATCTGGATCTGAGACTGGGGCTCTGTGGGGACTCCAGGTCCCTCACTCTGGGTGACCCCAAGGAAATGTTTTTGGTGTGGCAGCACCCACCTGCAGATGAAAGCACATCTGAGGGGCATAACAAAACACAAACCAGGGTGGAAAGGAATCATTAACATCCTCCTGTGCTTCCTGCTCCCTCCTACAATCCCCCCCTGGCTTTACAGCTAAATTTTCTCATTTACTGATGCAGTTCAGGAATGAGGCATGCAAACTGATTATGAGCTACTGCTCTTAATTTCCTTTACAGTCATGGGGGAAATTCTTATTCTTGTTCATTCTCTGCCACTCCTGAATTTTTGGGGTTGTGTAGGGAGAATACAAACACAAAAATGATCAGTTTGGGAGGTGACACACCTAAAGCCACAGCTGCTCTGGCACAGAACAAGTCCTCAGTGGCTCTCAGGGACACAAGGGAGGCTTGCCAAAGTTTCCAGAAGGTCTTGGCCATGCATCTTGTGCCCAGGATAGACTTAGGAAGTGCATTAATTGAAAATTAACTAGCTACACGTGTCTTAGAGGGGAAGGTTCCACACCTGTATTGAGGTGTGGGTCCCAGAGGGTTGGAGGCACCAGGCTGTGACTTCAGGGGGGGCTGCTTTCAGAAGCTGCTTTCTCACTTTCTCACTTTCTCACTTTTCTCAATTGCTGGTTCATTAGTGAGGAACTAAATACAGCATCACTGTGATCGTGAGTGGTTTCCACTCTCTGCTGACATCTTTGGGACTGGCTCATGCTCTCCAGCCTCCCATTTGGGGTGGAAATCCTCAAACATCCCCAGCTGCTGAGAGCTACAACCAGCACTATCAGCTGTGTTTGTTTCTGCCTTCCAGGCACTTCTGGGAGCCAATAAACCACTGCTCCTGTGCTCAGGGTTGCCTGTATACACCTGTGGGCAGGTACAATCTCTGCAGCATTGACAGAACAAATGGATATGGAAAAGTCATTCCTGAAATCCACAGCAGGAGGGGAAGGAGCCTCCTGAATCCCACAGCTTTGGAATGCTGTGCCTGCTAAATAATGAACTGCTTTTCTAAAGGTGCCACTGAGCCATGGCTGAGTGCAGCAGCAGACCCCAGCACGGACCAGTGTGGCTGAAATCCAACTGAGGCAGCCAAGGCTCCAAAGGCAGGCTCCAATGCCAGTGACAATTTCATGTTACACATTAAATTTCTGGTGACAGCGACTCCTCGGAGCGCTGGCAAATTGGAAACTGCAGGATGCAGCAGCAGCACAATGATAACAGTTAATCTTCTGTAGGGGCATGATGGTAAAAGAAATGGCTTTTAGATTAGCTGTCATTAGAGTGAAACATCTGCCCCTGCAAGCCAAGGGGACTGTCCTCACTTGGGCACAAGGAGGCTCATTAAATTCCTGGCTTTGCATGGCTCTGGTCCAGAGGCACACTTCCACCACGCTCTGAAGTTGGGAAGCACAGTGACTTGGGCTGAAAGGCAGGAAGATGAATTCCCTGGAGATGTGTCAGCTTCCAAAGCAGCTGCAGAGGTTGGTTCAGTGTTTAGATTCCCTTAGTACCTGGGAGCACACAGTGAAGTGAAATTGGGAAAACTAATGGGAGTGATGGGGTTTAAAAGGAAATTAAACCTTCTGAGATCACAAAAGCTCAAAGTTTAGCTCTGCCTGAACTCTGAGGAAAAGCTTCCAGTGGAATATTTAATTCCAAACACTTTGCCATCATTTCTAAGCTGTTCTTTGCCTGCTGGACTGCAGAGCATGAGGTCAGGAAACTTCCCTTGTCTAACTCTATTTGTGATGCAAATAGTGCAAATATTCTCACATCTGATTTTCCTTTCACATACTTACAAGGAATGTTGAATACTTCAGAGGGGCAAGCCTGGCAGGGCACTGTTAGTGCAGGAACATTCTCAACCATGATCCCACAGTTTTCTTTCACTGTTCATTACCTGGTGATGATGTGCAACGAGGTTATTAAGGTTGCAGAATACTTTAAAGGAACAAAATTTATGGAGAGCAAAAAAATATTTGGTAGTGTCTGTATAGAGCTCAGAGCTGAATAAACTACAGATATTTAAGCTGTAATTAATTAATGACTGCAGCTTCAAGCTGGATTACAAACAAGTATTCAGTTTCATCTTTTATGACGCTGCATTTTCTTCTTGATTACATTAATCTTGATGAATAGAAATATATTTGAGTTCTTCACAGTTGTGTGACATTTACAGCAGAATTCCTTGAGGGTATGTCCTACAGCACATTGTACAAGGAGCAATAAAGTTCCTTTATGAAGTATTCAGCCTTGGGCTGCTTGAACAGAGTGAGGGAAAGGTCTCAAAGCAGTGGGAAGGAGCTCCACAATCCCCATGAGCTGCAACTTAATATTAAAGAAAGGTACAGAAATGATCACTGCAGGTTTTTCTGCCAGATTCTATAAGCCAGAAGTAGAACCAGTTTTTTTANCATAGAATTATGGACTGGTTTGGGTTGGGAGGGACTTTAAAGCTCATCTGCTTCCACACCTCCCACTATCCCAGGTTGGTCCAAGCCCTCTCCTAGAAATTTGTTGGAAGAGTAAGAACACAACAGAGAATTAAAGAATAAATCAGAAGCTTGAGCACAGGCAAAGGACTTCAGTGGGCACAGACAGAGGACAAGGAAAATAAAAGAAACCAATGAAAATGTTGATGAGAAAAGTCAGGAGCTGCTGGGAGAAGCAGCCATTCCTCAGTGGCCTTTCAATCACCTGAAAAGGAATTTTTTCCCTCAGGATAACTCTCTAGCAGTCTTGCAGGGATGCCTTTGGTCCTTATTTTTAAATTATTTTTAAAGAAAAAAATTTCTTTAGGAGCAATAAATGCCTTTTGTCTAGGAGAATATATTGCTTAACAAAAAGAGCAGGCCAAAATGCCCCAACTTCCAGGCTAATGGGGGCAATATTATTCTGGGAGACAGGACAACTGGATTGTCTTCCCAGTGCTTTCCATAGTCTGAAAAAAGTAGGATATCTTGTTTTGACATAATGGAAAGACTTCCAGAAAAAATTCCAAAGCCCTAAACAACCGCTTCTCAAAAATTTCTTGAGACACAGAGAATTTCCTGTCTGTTGGTTACTACTTGAAGGAAAACATGATCAAATTTTTTTTCCAACTTTCAAATAGAGCTAACAGTTGTTTAAGGATGTAATTTCATGCTTGGGAAGAAGTTCTCCCACAGCATCTTGATGCCCATGAGGGGGAAAAATCCTCATCTAGGATGTCACTAGGATTAAACTGGAAGTTGAAGGACAAGAAGCCCAGTCCTACCTGTGCTCTTAGAGCAGAAAAAGGAGCATGCAGAGAAGAGGAAAAGGTGGAAGGTTCCAGGTGGTGTCATTGCTAGAGGTGATCCCATGGCTGCCGAATGAAGCTCCACCCTGGAATGTTGACTTTGAGACAACAGCACAACAAAAAAGAGAATGCTTCCTCTTCCCTTTCATCCTAATCAAAGCAGCAGAGCAGTCCTCAGCATTGCTTTAATCTTTGTTTTCAGCAGTAGTTTCTGATTTCACCATGGTCATATCACCACACTCCAAAAACATTGGGACAACTCCTTTGGAGCAGCCAAAACAAAGAAAGGAGCAGCTGCTCTGGGCCCCACCTGGGGTCCTTTCTGTTTCTGGGCTGAGCTGAGGGCTCCCATCACTCAGGTGATGCCCCAGCACTGCCTCTGGGGTGCCCCAAGTCCACCTGAAGCTGGACAACAGGGACATGGCAGCAGGACAAGCCCTCCTGAAGCTGCCAGGGGCTGATTCTGTGCTGTGCAGCAGGGAGGAAGAGGAAGGGATGCTGCAGCACTGGGAGCAATCCCATCTTGGATGCTGCCTCCAGCCTCCTGCTTGTGCATCACCACTTGTGGATGAGCTGCAGGACTGGCTCTGGGGCTTGAACAGCCAGGAGTGGCAGGGATGGGATTCAGCAGCTCTGGCAGACACCCCCATGGAGAGATGATCCCTTTATCTGCCCTGGCAGAGGGGCACACGGGGTCTGGGAATCCAAGGTGATGTCTGGAGTGGAGCTGTGCCCTGGATATCAGGGCAGAGTCCCTGGAGTGGATGTTTGAGCTCTGTTGAGTCTCAGCCTTCACCTTATCTGTTATTTCACTGCTCCCTGGGCCAGCAGAACAGTTTATTTGGTGTTTGTGCTGCCCCATCCCTGATATTGGTGCTGATCCTGGCAAATCCACTGCATTCCCAGCAGGGCAGATCCTTCATCCAGGAGAGGGGTGTAACACAAATGGGCCTTCACAAACACCTTACAGGAGTTACTTTGGACTGATCCTTTTGGCTGGCCCATAAAAATAAGGCCAATTGATTGAACAGTATGTGTTAAAGCTCATCAAATACTAGCTAGGAAATGCATGATTATTATTCATGAGCTGCAAGTGATTTGAATGTTTTCCTTCAGTAGGACTGGAACCCCTGTGTTAGAATTTGTTGTTTTGCCAGAAAAAAAGGCTTTTTTCACAATGGGGAGTTCACATAATGCACAATAATTTTGAGGAATCCTGAATGCTGCAGTCTGCTTTTTTTTCCTCACTGCTCTCTTGGTCAGTTTTGTTTGCTGCCTCAAACTTTCTATTCGTAATTCTGCTGTTCCATGTTCAGTGTAATATCTGTTGTGTATTTATCATGGGCTTCTCATCTTTCTCATATTTTCCTCATTCTTGCAGGATGAGGGAAACAAACAAACCAGAAAGCAATCAGACTGGAAAATCCCCAAACACAGAAATCAATGTATGCTACAGCTTGATGCCTCTCTTTTGAGTCTTGCTTTCAGCTTCTGGAGCTCAGAACTTTTATCAATTTTAAGCCCATAGTCTGTGATTTTCCAGGCCTCTTCATAGCGCTGCTTTTCAAAGTTATATTGTGCAATTTTGTGAAATATTTTGGTTAAAGATTCCCTGCCAGGGCAGTCAGTGATGGTGCCCAGGGCCAGGGGCTCGTCCAGCTGCAGAGCCTCCATGTAGTGCTGCACTGCTGCCTCCTCATGAGCCAGGGCCAGCAGCAGGAAGCCCTGGCAGCAGTGGTCCCCAGCCTGTGTTTTTGGGCTGTTACAGCCGTGTCCCTGGATCACTTTTTCCATGTCTTTGAGAGCTTTTTCATATTTTTTCAGGTGCATCAGGCAGGCAGCTCTGCGCCGCAGGTACCTGGGGCTGTCCCTGCTGGCCAGCACAGCCAGGCTGTGATAGCCCAGAGCCTGCTCGTGGTGGTGGCTTTTCATCAGCACCTTCCCTTCCTGGGCTGCTGCCTGTGGGGACAGAGAGAGTCCATGTTAGTTAATAAAGGGAGAAAAATAGGGAAATATCTACTCTGGACTGGTCATAGACACAGACACTAAGAATTCTTATTCATTCCATCACATGTTGGAGGTACATCTAGCTGGAGAACTAATAATTGGTGTATTTTTGCATACAGATAAGATAGAAAACTCTTGGCTCACTGGGCACTTGCTGTTATCTCAGAAGTTTCTGAAGTCCTTTGTTTCTGCACGTCTGCAAGAATTTCTGAATTTGTTTACATTCCTTAGGAATGATGAACAAAAAGCTGCTTGGTTCAACGACCCCAGGTGCAGCCCCACAAATTCAAATGCTAAAAATGATTTTTTTTTTGTCTCTACTGGAGCTTACCTAAACTGTAGGGAAAAAAAGGCCAACTGGTGGCTTTTCTAATTGTTAATCTTGAGTGCAAATTTGAGCTCTCTGCCCTCATCTGAAGGGAAAAACAACAAGAAAATAGAAAAGGCCAAAAGAGCCACATAATTTTTAGGTTCATGGAGGTCAATAAAGAAAACTCCATTAGAACTATTTGCCTCAAATGGATTTCTCATTATTTCCCTTTATTGGTAATAAATAAAGCTTTTAATGTGCTGCAACAGAGTGAATATTCAATTTATAAACAAGGCTGCCATCAGCAGCTGAGGGCTTACAAAAGTCTGGGCCAAACAAAGCTACAACTAAAGGATAAATGTTTCCATCCTCCTCGTTTCATGGGGTCACTCCTGCTTGTGGATGCAGAAATCCAGGTAGCCCAGCCACTGGCTCAGTAGCCACACTTGACAGCCAGGTCAGGTCCTCCAGCCTCTTTGTGTGCCCCTTTTATTTTGGCTGGCTGAGGTTAGAATTGATTGCAGGCTGCCAGGACTGAGGAAAACAGGTCCTGCAGGAAAGGGATCAGTACTGCAGGGCAAGTCCCAGCACCTCATCTGAGAGCAGTGGCATGAAATAATTTAGCCTCTCCTCATGGTTTATGAAGAATTCTGCCCCAGTTATTTCATTATAATGCACATCATATATGTATTTTTTGCTATTTTGCTTGACATAGTCATATTTATTAAGGAATCTCTCAGCTTCCACACAGAGAGATAGCAGTAGGACCTCTCCCCAAAAATGTCAACCCCTGGCTTTAACAATTCTGGCCATAAATTTTCAGGCAGCCTGTCCAAACCCATCTCAGGTGTCTTGTATACATTTAAAGAACAGCACATTTACTTTGTCCTTTGAAATGTTTCTAAGACAACTCTTCAATGCAAGTGTCCCCTCTGTGGCAGAAATTTAACAAGGGATCAAGGTGGAATTGCAGCTGTGTGAGGAGCATCCTGGCAAGGGAAGGTGTTTTTTTCCCCTAGAAATTCCAGAGTTCTGGATCACATTGTTCCAAGGAACACAGTGCAGTTCCTCAAGATAGCTTGTGTTTGTGTAGTTAAACTGTCATTTTCAGCCTCTAAGGTGCATTTGTTGTCTCAGAGGCAGAAGAAAACACAATTGTTGTTGTTGTGCTGAATGCTAAATCTGATGCTGGAGGTTTCAGTGCTCTAACCTGGGGCATTTGGGGTTATTGCACCACAGGTAATATTGCATTTATTCACTGAGCCACTGCTTTGACTCCCTCACATTTCCCTGAGAGTCCCCAAATCAAGCCACGAGATTCTGCCTTTCCTGCCACACTTGGAGGAAAAATCCCATTTGAAAATAAAGGATTCCCTTTCACCCTTTCTGATGGAGCAAGGTTGGGCAGCTGGATTCTGGATTCTCTTTTGGCTCTGCCAGACTTAAGGGATCTGAGCTGGGACATTTTTGAAGTGTTACAGGGAAAGATTAATCAGCAACTTGCACATTATCTCCTAACAGAGATAAAGATGAAAACCAGGCTCAGGGAAAGAAGGCAAAGGAAGCCAGAAGGACACGGCAGAGCTGAGTTCAGCTGCTCCCTGCACGTGGCCTTGGAGAAGCATTTTTGTCATCAGCCTCACTGCAGGTGACCTAGAAGGGCAGGAAAATCTGTGGAGTGCATTCCAGGGGAACTCGAGTCCAGCTTGTCACTAAAAGATCGATTTTGGCTTCCAGGCTGAAATAATTCAGGTGCCACCTGGAAAGGGCCATGGGTGGGCTCCTGGATTAGGTCTCTGTGTCCCTTTTTTGCATCTATTCACCTCTCTGAGTGTAAAGGACTGAACATACACGTATTTTTGTGGTGTTTTTGGTTCCAGTCCCTAGGGACCAATCTTATGAAATTACCAAGGCTTAATTCCTTAGAAAGAAAAAGAGTGAGGAGTTTACTGGACATGGAATTATGGCCAAGGGTTAGTCCCTGAGCAGTAAACCCCAGCAGATGGAGTGATAAACTCTGAGCTTTGGGAGAGGGTTGGATGTTTCCAGAAGAGTTTGGAGCAAGTCTTTCCTCCTCCACCTGCACATGCCATGAAGGGAATGTGGAATGGCAACTTCACCTAATTCTGCCACAGACCATGTAGTTTTGGAGACCCTTTTTGTAGGAATTTGGATATCCACAGAAACTGCAGCCCTGAGGATCTGTGTGAGGGGCTGGGAATCAGTCGTGCATTTACCCCTGGCTTAGGAAAGCCAAGGGTTGAAGCTGCACGAGCAGCAGGCAAACTCCCTTCCTCTGACCTTTTGCAGCTTAATAAATCTTTCAGATTGCTATTCCCATGGGGCTCTCCCAGTTGTTTACAAATTTCTCCACATGGGACCCCTTTGCCTATAAATAATGGGAGAATTTTATTGCTTTGTTTTCCATGAATAAAAAAAGAGTACATGAAGGAGCTTTCTCCTTCCTCCACCCTTTCCTACTCAGCTTATGGAGAACTATTTTTATCTCTTCAGACTTGGCTCCAGGATAATGATGACACGTTTTTAAAATGCCTGTAATTCTAAATACTCAAAAAACAATGTGGCAGAAGTGCTTTTGTGCTGGAGTGCTGAGACTGGGTGTGAACTCTGAACTCTCCTTTTCCTACCTGGGAAATTCAGGAGCAGAGCAAACTCCCTCTCAAAGGGTAGGAACCCTGGAAAAGTCAAGTCATTATTGAGAATTTTAGCACTAATCCTTTCTGTAAGCTTTTGAAACTTTGCTTCCTTTCACAAACCAGAATAACCTTGCAGGCAAAAGGAAGTGCTGCTGGGGAATCCTTTGAGACACTGGGCAGGTGGATAAAACAATTCCTTCCCCACCCCAGAGAGCACACACTCCTCCCTTGGTCACAAAATACATGTAAAAACCCCCAGGTGCTGGAGTTCAAACATTTACTAGTTGAACAAAAGCATGAGACGAAAGAGAGCAATGTTTTATTTTTTAACTTCCAGCATTGGTATTGGGCTCCAGTTTTGAAATCAGCCTGGTCACACCTCGTGTCTCAAGGAGAGGAATATCTCATGATAAATAAGCCACAGTGAGGAGTTTTATTTCAGACACAGCT
Source organism: Toxostoma redivivum (assembly GCA_013397375.1). Taxonomy (NCBI): domain Eukaryota; kingdom Metazoa; phylum Chordata; class Aves; order Passeriformes; family Mimidae; genus Toxostoma; species Toxostoma redivivum. The sequence goes on along the minus strand of VXBI01008022.1, from coordinate 443,684 downwards.
GCCAAAAAGAGACAGAAATAAGTTTCTCTCCCATTTTAAAGGCTTCATTTGCCTGTGGCACCAGAGGGTTCTCACACATCAGCGTGACACAAATGTCAGTTTGTTTTTTCCTTCTCATTTTTCTTTTCTTATTGACAGCAAAGAACATCCCTCCTGTGTTGCCTGGGGAAGCAGCATGGGTGGACTGGGCTGTGAGACCCCCACAGAAGGAGTGATGTGGCAGCAGGGGAAATTCAGCTGTAAAATGTGTCTTCATTTACAGACACCTCCTTAGGGCCTCCCTAGTCACAGTCTCAATTGTTCCTTTATCAACTTTCTGAAGTGGAAGATTACAAATTGCCTCTGAAATCTTCCAACTCTTCCCCCTAAGACTGAACTTTTTACATTATTTAGGAGAGAGGGGCTCTTTTCTCAGTAATGGGGCATGTCTGGGGACTGGTAAATTAATACTTGTTTACTTATATCCTCCTGCTGTTCTGTTCAAATACATTCCAAGGGCTCCTCTTGCTGCATTAAGGATATCAGCATGTTGTTTGTTTTATAACCTGGGAGAGAGCATAACAATATAGCTTCTCACCAGGGTGCACACCAGCAACAAATTGAATAAAAGGAAGCAAAGTGATTCTCAGAGCACAGAGCTTCTGGGTAATCAGAATTGCAGATGCTTGGTTGAGTGTTAAAACTCTTCACCATCAATCTGACCTTCTCCTGTCTTATTATTGGAGATTCTGGATGTACTTTGGGGGAGAAACTCAAAAAAATTGCTGAATAATAAATATTTGGGGGGAAACCAGAGGTATGTGACACTGTTGTGTCAGTATTAGCTAAGAAAACCAGCCTCAAAGCTTTCCATTTTATAAAAATATGAACGTATTGAAAATCCAAAATGTTGCACAAAAGAGCAAGAAGGATGGAAGCACTTAATGTCACTGAATTGAAATATTCAGTATAATTTTACCAAGAAAATGAACAAAATATGAATCCCCCTTCCCCAGGAGCCATCCATGGGCCCCATGTATCCCCCAGACTACAACAATTAGCAATGATCTGTTAATTCCTACCTGCTGCCCCTCACAGCCCTGAATTTCAGTGTGGGCATCACCAGGTCTTGTGCCAGGGAGACCAGAAAGGAATCCCAAGTGCTCAGATATGGCAATTATGATTCTTGATTAATGATTATTAGAGACTGATCAAGGTCACAGCTGTGGAAGAAGTTTGCCTCCAAGTCCCTGGCCTGGCTGGAGGAAAAGCCAATTTGTGCCCTGTCCATTTGATAAAACTCTTCCCACACACTTCTCAAGGCAGGGAGAAATCCCTGCAATCCCAGTTTTGCTTCCCAGTTCTTCCCCCATGAATCCATGGATGTGTGATCAAAAAAAAGGGCTGTACCTGAGCAAGATGCTGCTGTTGCTTGGTGTCTACAAAGTTCAGAAGAAAGGCCAAGTCCTTTTCATCTCTCCTGGCCAGGACACTGAGGGGGGCAGCTGCCCCTGCCACGTTCCTGCTCTGCAGCTGCAGCACAGCCAAGCGAGCCCTGGCAGAGTCCTCAGCAGGACAGTGGCCAAAGGCTTCCTGCAGGTGTTTCAGGGCCTCCTGGTGCCTCCCTGTTGGGGAACACCAGCACAAACTCCATAATCCATCCCATGGGGAGAAAGGCACCGAGAAACCTCAGCAAGGCAGGGTTCAGGCAGCCAGTCCACATCTAAATGTGTTAATTACATCATACCTTGCCCCAAAATGTTTTCAAACTTCTATTGAAAAGCACCATCCAGACCATCCAGTATTATCCAACACCATCCAACATTATCCAGCACCATCCAGCACTGTCCAGCCCCATCCAGCACCACTCTTGACATTTAATATTCACTTCTATCCATTTTCTCCTTGCTCACTAGGCCTGACCAGCTGTGCTGAAGGACTCAACTCACCATTTGCCATCAGAACATCAGTGTAGAAGATGTGATGTTGTGCAGCCCTGCAGATTTTGGTCAGGGCTTTTGCCATCATGAGAAGGTCCCCGAGGGTTTCTTCTCCTGGGAGGTCTTTGGTGGCCACAAGCTCAGTGAGAGTGGCCCTGCCATGCTGGAGGAGCCACCCAGTGACCAGCCCTTGGGCTTCAGGCTTCAAGGTCAGGATTGCTGGGATCACTGCTCCTGCCTCCACCTTCAGTGCTGAGGTCAGATCTTGCACTGCCTCCTGTGGAAAAACAAAACCAAGGAAAGAAATTGAAGCAATAATTAAGTATTGATCATTTGTTCTTTCAGCTTCTTTCTGTTCTCTGCTAAACCATGGAAAGACTTTGCTCTTGCCTGTCCTTGTGCTACAATTTTTCCATTTTCAGAGCTGATATGTGGTCATAAAGGCAGGCTTGAATGAGTGTTTGCAAAGTGTTTTACACTCCTTGGGTTATCATAGAAAATAATGGCCAAGGTTTAGTCTTCCAACACCTAGAGCCACGAACTAAACTGACTGTCTCTAGGCTTAGGAAAGAAACTCAGTAACCTCAGGTGGGCTGTTCATGCACCCAGCAAAACCCAGAGCCTTTCACTGCCCAAATCCTGCGAGAAACTCCTGATTCCAGCGATTCCACGACAGATTCTGTGATACTTTACACTCACATTGTTCAATTCCCTCAAAAAAACCAGCAAAGCCCCACATGGACAGTACCTTCTGCTGCCTCAGAGCAAGGTGAACAAACCCTCGGCCGCTCAGAGCTTGCACATTGCTGGGGTCCTCCTTCAGGACAGCATTAAAATCAAAAATCGCAGTTTTCATCTGCCCCAGGCGCCCATAGCATCGGGCCCTGGTGAGGAGGCAATCCTCAGCATAACCACCTGCAGGACAGGGATGCAGCCATGGTTACTGCAGGGACACCCACAGGAAGCTACAAAAAAAGCTCCACTTGGCCTGAGGATACCTCAGGATGAAGTACAATGAGAGTTTGCTGAAGTGGAAGTTTCCTTTATTTTTGTTGCAAGTGGAATTCCTACCATGTGTTATCAGCTGTGAGTTGAAAGGAAAATAGAATCTGTGTCAGGTTGGAGTGGGAGCAGCACGAATGAGAGGAGAAAGCCCTGAGAGGGAGATCTGTGACTATGTGAGAGTGGAGGCATGAAGCCATTTGGCTGTTTTAATAAAGTGAGGTCAGAATCACAGAATAGTTTGGGTTGGAAGGGACCTTAAAGAGTCCCCAGCCCCCTGCCACAGGCAGGGAAGGTACACATTGTTTTGGATAAATGAGTTATCCAGATGGGACTGACTAATTCCCTGCCAGAATTAATATGCACTGGGATTTGTGATACTGAGCTGCTTTTTTTTTTCCTCTTTGCTTTCACACAAGTGCTGCCCAAATAAACACATAGAGTTGTCAGTGAAAATCCTGGTCCCTCCACTCCCTGCCTGCAGAGCATTTCTTTCCCTGCCATCCACATATCCCTTCCTTCCAAGGCAATTTTGATAAGGATCTTAACATGCCCAGGGTTGCAATCAATAACTGTGGCATCCAATATTGAATGATAAATCATCAGTGCCACTGGAAATATGTTTTCATAGGGAGGTCAGCAAATGCAACTGCCTGCAGGGATCAGCAAGCAGGCTCCAAGCAATTCCTCTGCAGTAATGAGGCTTTTTCTCCCTCCTGATTTGCTCCAAAACTTCTGCACCAAAGGTTATTATCACTCTGGAGCTCTACCAGTTGGCTCCTCTAAAGACAATATCTATTTCTTAACAAGCATCTGTTCTAGCAGGTGGGGAGCTGATAAGCTGGAATGCACGGGCTGTGAAATGGAACCATCTCCAAGCAATTAACAGGGTTTTTATTCCATTTCCATGAGCCAGTCTCTCTTCTTCTCAGTGCTGCTGTCATAACATTTGCTCAGAGTGAAAGGCAGATTTCCATACAAACATGGTTTTACTTGGAACACGCCAGAAGCATTTCCATGTCAGCCTGGTCTCTCTCTTGAGGGAAAGCTGGAATAGTGAAATGTGTGAGGGGCTGTGCTCACTTTGCACTGGGTGAAGAAAAGGGGCTGATGTCCCTGTAGAACAGACCTGAACCCATTACAAGGAATTTAAAATTAATTTCCTTATTGTTTAACCACACCACTTCATGGCCCAGGTGACCCAGCTGTGTCAGCCCTCGCCGGGGAGGTGACAGAGGAGATCTGGACATCCTGTGCCACCCACATGATTCCCCTTAGGAGCAAACCCCCCACGGGCATCCTGGTGTCCTACCTGCTGCAAGGATGGCAAAGGACAGGTGGGCAATGGCCTCTTTGATGGCAGCAGCCTCCTGTTTGCCCTTCAGGATGGCCAGGGCTCGCCAGCGGCAGTGGCTCTGCAGCAGCCTGCGGTCCTCGTCCTGGAAAATGTCCAGGATTGGCAGGAGGCAGGAGGAGTCTCCAATTCTGATCAGCCTCTTCAGCAGCTTAAGCATGGGAGAGGAAAAGGCAGCAGAGAAAGCTGAGTGAGATGTGAGGGAGATCATTGTGCCCTTCCCCAGCTTCCCCACCTCTCCCTGGGGCTTCAGCCAGCCCAGGACCACAAACTTCCCTGATTTATCTCCTCAGCTGGCCCTGGTGTCAATGCAGGTTGGAGAAAACAGGAATTCTTATCTTTCCTCACCACCACTGCAGCTGTGGAAATAATCCTGGGCAAATAACTGGCGCTGCCTGCTTTGTTTTGGGCAGCATCTGCTCCACATTGGCAGTGGAGTGTTTTTATAAATACAGGATGATTGCCCAAAAAATGAGAATGTTCCTGTGGAACACAAGGATTCCAGTGACCTTTTTGACTGCAAAATCAAAATCAAAACCAGTGAGTTAATGGAAAATTAGGGAATTGCTGTAACTTATTTTTAGTATTATTTATATTATAGTTATTATAGTACTTATTTTTAGTATTGTTATTTGGAATCTGGGAAAAGCATGGATTCAAACCCACAAAGTACTGTCCTCCTGGAAAAGAATCCTGTCTGACCTTTGGTATCTTTGCCTCAATAAACACTTTTTTTACTGCATTTCCAATGAAAATGAATCAAAAGATTGTTTTTACAGTGCTCAGCAGGGACTGGATATTCAAATCTGAGCCAGAGAAGCCTGGACAAGAACAGTGTTATCCTGATGTACCAGACACATCCCCTGAACTTTCTTTATTTTATTAATAGATAAAAGTGATTGGCATCTGACAGGCAGGTGGGATAAAAATATTTTGAAGAGAAATTTTCAGAAGTTCCATGAAGAGCAGCAGAAGCTGCAGATGGAAATCCAACTTCCAAGGGCAGCACTCTAATAAAGCTACACCCTTAATTAGCAGCCTTCCCAAAGGCATCAAGCTATAGCAAACTTTTGTTTTTCATAGTGAGTAGTGAAGTGCTGACAGTAAAACCTTTCTCCTTATCGGTTAGCAGAATTTATATGGCATTAAAAAAAAATACAATAGTTCCCTCTGATGGCAGAGCCTGGGAATTCAGCTTTGTGATCCTGGGTGAGAAAACCAACTTGCTGGAATGGCTTTCAGGATTTCAAGCACAATTTATCAGCATTGGAGAAAGAAAACTGCAGACTGTTGGAGCTTGTGTGTTTGTGTCTTTCTTCTCCAGTGCTTCATTAGGATAATCGAGGAGGTGGCACTTGTGCCTTCTTTTCTCCAAGGGAACATTCCCAATCCCATAATATTGTCCCTGGGGACAGGATGTTCTGCCTGGGTAAAATGCTGAGAAATGCCAATAAAAAGCATGTGGGGAATGAGCTGGATTTAGCTGGGAGTCCTTGTGTGGCCTTTTTGGACACAAATTCCTGTGATTCTATGATTTTATGGCAATATCAGCCCTGTATTTACACCTTCAAAGTTCTCCTAGAAGTCCAAATTTCACTGTGTCACAGCTCTCCCTGTCCCTATTCAGGGAGCTCCTAACAGCAAAGTTTAGTTATAAAGGGGAAATGCACCCAAACCACTGAACACAGGGATTAATCTGTAATTTCACTGTGGTCTGGGACAAATCAGCTGTTGAGGAGGGAATGATCCTGAGGATGAGGCTTTCCAGGTGCTCCTTACCTGGTTGCCATCGTACACAAAGCCTCTCTTGAGCTGCAGCAGGGCCAGCCTGGCCAGCACAGGAGCCCTCTGGGGGTTTTTGGAGAGGGCCAGTGACAGCATCTTGTGGGCTTCTTCCCCACGGCCCATCTGGTACAGGGCATCAGCACACAGGATCTGGGATGTCTCATCAGAGCTGTCCAGCTCCACCAAGAGAGAAGCCAGCTGGAAAACCCCAGGGGCATCTCTGGAGAGGGAAAAAAGCCAACAAAACAAAACAAAAGCAAACAAAACAAAACACCTTCAAGGTTAGGAATGTGCACAGCCCTGTTTGCTTTATCTGAAAGGAAATTGAGCTGCCTCCTGGGTACCTCTTCTTCTGGAGCATCATCTGTCCTTCCTCCTGGAGGACCTTCAGCAGCAGTCCCCTCTGGTTCCATGGCACATAGGACTTAATGGTGAAGATGGTTTCATCCAGCTTTAACTGGCAAGCTGTGATATAATCCAGGGCTGTCAAGTAATTGCTGCCCCCAGAAATGCGGATCAGCCCACGCCCACACAGGGCTTTGATGCAGCTGTTGGGATGTGGGGAATCATGCTCAATGACCCTCTGGAAGTCCTGCAGGGCTCCCTGGTGGTCCTGGGTGTGGAGGGAGCAGAAGCCTCGCAGTGCCAGCAGGGTGTTGTGGTAAGTGTTCTGCTCTGCTGCCAGCAGCTGCTCACACATGTCCAGGGCGGCCCCGGGGTGTCCCTGCAGGATGTGACATTCTGCCAGCCGGACACTGAGCTCCCGGCTGGACCCTGGGCAGATGTGCAGGAGCAGCTGGATTGTCTGGATGACAGGAGGGAGCAGCTCAGTGCCATGACTGCCCCTGAGATCAGCCCGAGCATGCACAGCCTCCCTGTATGCTGCAAACCTCCCCTCCAGGGCAGCTCTGGCCTGCTCCTCGATCTCCTCAGCATCACTGGGTGAGAAAAGCTCTTCAAAACATTTCCTTGCCTGAGCAGGGTCTGCTGCAAAGGCTGCTGCTAAATCTTGCATCATTTCCTGCGTCCATCCACCCAGGAAGAAATACCCAGCAGCTCGTTCCAGCAGCAGAGCCAGAACATCCTCACCTCTGAGGTTCTCAGCTGAGACGCCCTCAAGGGCCTTGGTGCAGACAGCCACACACTCCTGAAATTCTCCTGTTTTCAGGAGGTGAGCTGCCCGTGCCCTGCTCACCCAGGTGTGCCCTGGTGCCACAGCAGCCAGGAAGGTGTAGCAGTCACCCAGCCACTGCTGCGAGGCTCTGCAGCCTGGGCTTTCCTCCTGGCACCTGGAGAGGTGATCAGAGAAGGCCTGGACGACCTGGGCCAGGTGCTCCCTTTGCCTGCTGCACACGTAGGCCACCGCCTCCATTCGATGCAGCACAAAGGCTTGGACATAATCCACGATTCCCTTCCCTGCCTGTGCCCCTGACAGCACCCGTGCCAGTGCCCTCAGCAGCAGCAGCTCCATGGAATCCCTGCCATTACCCTCCAGCAGCAGATTGCATTTGCTCACCACCTCCTCCGAGCAGCCTCGCCGCAGCAGGGCCTCCAGCTCGTACACAGAGGCCGCCACGTTGTTGGGGATGAGGGTGGAGAGGAAAACTGCAGCAATCCCCACGCTGAGGGACACCATGGCCAGGTTCCTGCTCTGGATCTCGGGGATCTGGGCCTTGCCTTGGCACCAGGCCTCCAAGGTGGCCACCACTCGCTGGCAGGGCCCAGGGCCCATGGCGCTCACTCTCTGCACTGCTGTGGGGGCACAGCAGCTGAAAGCAGCCAGGTAAAAAGCAGTGGCTGCTGGAAATTCCTGCAGGGACAGCTGCTCGTCCCCTTCCCCACAGAGCAGGGCGGCGAGGTCTTCGGGCGCCATTTCCTGTGCCTGGGCCTTCACTGGGCGGCATCACGGGGGGAACATGGCTGGGGCCTGGGAAACACAAACGAGGGAGCAGGGTTTGAGCAGAAAATCTGCACTGAGCGGCTGTGGAGAAGGGTTTAATAGAAAATAATCAATGAGGGGCTGTGGAGCAGGGTTTGAGCAGAAAATCTGCACTGAATGGCTGTGGAACACAGGTTTGATAGAAAATCAGTAATGGTGGGCTGTGGAGCAGGGTTTTATCAGAAAATCAGCAGTGAGGGGCTGTGGAGAAAGGTTCAAGCAGAAAAGCAGCAGTGAGGGGCTCTGGAACAGGGTTTGAGCAGAAAGTCTGCACTGAGGGGCTGTGGAGCTGAGTTTTAATAGAAAATAATCATGAGGGCTGTGGAGCACAGGTTTCATAGAATATCAGCAGTGAGGGGCTGTGGAGCACAGGTTTGATAGAAAAGCAGTAATGGTGGGCTGTGGAGCAGGGTTTTATCAGAAAATCAGCAGTGAGGGGCTGTGGAGCTGAGTTTTAGTAGAAAATAATCATGAGGGGCTGTGGAGCTGAGTTTTAATAGAAAATAATCAATGAGGGGCCATGGAGCAAGGTTTGATAGAAAATTAGCAATGAAGGGTTGTGGAGCAGGGTTTGAGCAGAAAAAAAGCCAGTGAGGGGCTGTGGAGTACAGGTTTGAGAGAAAATCAGCAATGGGGGACCACATGGAGCAGAATTTTAGCTGATCAGCCATGAGGGGCTCTGGAGCACAAGTTTTTCTGCTTGGAGGGAGCAGCTTTTCAAATGCCAAATGCCTGTGAAAAGCCAGGGTTTGGTCACTGCCAGGTTTCTGGAGGAGTAAAGCCATGAGGAGAAACATCAGACAGGTTGACAGTGCCCAGGCAGGTTGGAAAGCACCCACACCCCCTGGTCAGCCCGTGGAAGATAAATCTTTAATCACCCAATTGATAAATCTTTAATCACCAATGTCGCCACTGGTGGGGGACACGCAGGAGACAGAGCCACACCTTGATGCCTCACTCACCCCTTACCTTTTTCCTTGGCTTGGAGAAAGGACAAAATCCGCTCTTTTCCACCCAGCGGAAAGGACGAGGCTCCTGCCCCTCATCCCGCACACCTGGCCCGGCCCCGCAGGTGCGGGGGGAGCGCGGATACCTGAGAGGGGACGGGCCCGGGGCTGGGGAGGACGGGACGGGAGGGATGGAGGAAAGGAAGGGGGAAAGGAGGGAGGGAGAGCAGGGCAGGAGCGGGCGCTGTGTTGCCTGGAGACCGCAAACACTGCCCGGTCCGGCTGTCCTGCGGGGCGGGACCTGCCCGCCTTCTGCCTCCTTATCCCGAGGGACCGGGCGGGATGCTCAGGGCATGGCCAAGGCAAGGATCCCCCTCATCTGGCAGAAATGATCCCTCACCTTGGGGGAAGAATCCCCACCGCTTTAGGGAAAGATCCCTCTCACCTCAGAGAAAGAGTTGCACTTACTTTGGGGAAAGGATTCCTCTCACCTTGAGGAAAAAATCCCCCTCACCTTGGGGAAAAAATCCCCCTCACCTTGGGGAAAGTACCCCCATCACCCTGGGGAAAGGATCCCTCTCACTTTGGAGCATGGATCCCTCTCACCTTGGGGAAATGATCCCTCTCACCTCGGGGAAAGGATCCCCTCACTTTGGGGAAAGATCCCCCATAACCTTGGGGAAAGGATCCCCTCACTTTGGAGAAGAGATCCCCATCACTTTGGGGAAAGGATTCCACTCACTTTGGAGAAAGAATCCCCATCACCTTGCAGAAAGGATCCCATCACCTTCAGGAAACTAACCCAGGTCATGACCCTCAGCAGGACAAGATAAAGGGAATTACTTACACAAACCAGCAAACTCTGTGATGCAGCCTAAACTTTTAACCTTATTTTTTATTAATAAGCCTTGTTTGTAATTATAAATGGCATTTTTAATAGTAATCCTCATTTTTTAATAACTACTCTTACTTTTTAAATAATAACCCTTATTTTTAAATCATAGCCCTTCTTTTTAAACAATTAGAGTGTTTTCAGCAGTAGAGCAACTCTGTTTTTAGGACTGTTAAGCCTGATGATGTCCCTTTAAGCCAGGGCCACTCTGAAGTCCAACTCTTTCTTTCTCCACATTCTTTGACATTCAAAAGAGTAAAAAAACCCTCTATGATGGATAGAGATTTTTTGACATTTTATTAAGAGTTTGCCCATTACGTTGATTTGATTACTTTCACTTTAATTACCCTAATTAGCCATCAAGATATAATTTAGCATTGCTGTCACATCGGGCCACAGGTGATATTGCCAGGAAAAGACTCAAGGGCACGACAGAAGCAGTTCTGAAATAGAAATCACATTAAGGGGAGCTGGGTTGATCAAACGCCTCTGCCCCTCCTTGGAGGCTCAGGCAGAGCTTGTGGGAATAAAATTGGGACTGGAGCCTCTGATGGAGCCTGGTCCAGGCTGCAAAAATCATTACCCATCATCTGACTTTGCTGCATGACTGAGTGGGCTGGAAGTTGCTTCCAGCCACATTTTGCCCTGTAGACACAGAGAACATGAGGGTGGCATTGTCCTCCATCCATCATTTCCAGCTGAGAAAGGCTGGTTTGGGTAAGGATCCCATGTGCTCCCTGCTGTACATGGATGGTTTAGGGGATGCTATGCTTGGCCAAAAAGGCAGCAGCCTCATAAAATGTTATTTTATTGACTTGAGGTGAGAAAAACACAACCAATTTTAGGTTGTGTATCAAACTTACATCAATTTAGGTTTCTAACTTTGGATCTTGAAGGAGTAAGAGAAGCAACATCTAAGGAGCTCAGTGGAAAAAGAATATTTCTCTGAGCCCTGGTGTGATCCCTGAGGGCGTGAGGGTTTAAACCTGTTGCTGTAAGAGGTGAAACCAGCACCAACAGTCTTTAAAAGACTTAAAGGTTCTTCTCAAGCCCCCAGACAATTTGCTGTGTGTCCTGTGGGGTTGATAAGACCAGCTCCTTTCCTGAAAGGATCATAAAAACACAGGGGAGGGGAGAAATTTGTGGAGATGTCTATCTAAACATTAAATATTAAGTCTGCTACACACTCATTAAATAGTAACTCTACTACAACAGCTCCTTGGGATGTCTCTGATTACTAATGAATTTTTAAAGGGAGGTGGGTGTGGAGGGTGTAAATACAGAACAAGTTTGCAAACTTTGTTTTTCCTGTTTTGCAGAGCAGGAGGTGCACAAACACATCTGCAACAGCCCTTCTCAGAGACAGGGTTGAGAAATCTTGCATGTCTTTCTTTTAGAACCTCTCAGTTCCTGCAGTGAAACCAGTCCCTTCTCTTCTGGCTGTTAAATGCCACATGTAGCTAGGGCTGAGGCTGAGAATCCAGCATTTTGGGGTTAAAATTTTGGCTTAAAAGGAGGATGACCTTTCTTTGACAGAAAGAAGCATAATGGGGTGGGGTATTAATAATATAAAAAAATGTTTTATTTATTTGATGACAATTTTTCACTCTGAGCTGTATCTGGGCTGGAGAGCAGACACCAAATTCTGCTCTCTTTAGGCTGATGTGAACATTCAGCCTGGGGAATGAAGATATTTGTCCTAAATGATCCAGGCTGGGTGACTGGGTGCCCTCCCCACTGAAGCCCAGGAGCTCTGCTGGTGTGTGAAGCCTCATGATGAAATTTCATCCTGAGGAATCTTCAGTTCCACGCCCTCAGTCTGTTGGGAGAGCTGGGCTGCCAGGAGCTCTGTTGTCAGCCTGAGGCAGGATCTCCTTCTCCTGTAGAAGGAATTTGCAGCCCTGGAACCTTGTCCCCAATGTCCCCACAGCTGCTGCTGTTCCTTTGGGTCCCAGCAGAGTTCAAATGGAGACCTCTAAGGGTTGTCAGTGGCAGATCTGCTTCCTAATGCAGTCTGGTGGGAAATAGTAATTTTCAGGATGTTTTCAGTCTTTTAAATGCTGTTTTTATCCCAGAATCATTGAGGTTGGAAAAGATCTCCAGCATCAGAGTCCAAGCTGTGCCTAACTCTACCTTGTCCCCAGCCCAGAGCACTGAGTGCCACATCCAGGAATTCTTTGGACACCTCCAGGGATGGGGACCCCAAACTTCCCTGGGCAGCCTTTCTGAGGCCTGACCATCCTTTCCATGGAGGAATTCCTGCTGATGTCCAGCCTGAGCCTCCCCTGGCACAGTTTGGAGTCGTTTACCCTCATCCTATCCCTGTTCCCTGGGAGCAGACCCTGACACCCCCCAGCTTCACCCTCCTGTCAGGGAGTTGTGCAGAGCCAGAAGGTTCCCCCCTGAGCCTCCTTTTCCCCAGGACTTAAAATCCTGTTATAGAATATGTTAGACAGCTCTTTGGTCAAACCTCTCTGCTCTCCAGACAATCACAACCTCCTGGGTGCATGAAGCACAGAAAGCCAAGGTGATCTCTCCATGCACTGGACTATTTTCATCTCTGCTCACCCAATAAGAATGACAATGCCAAGGATTGCAGAGATCCTCGATAAGGAGCAGGATTAGGATGCACTTGAGTGAGATTACAGAAAAGTGTGGTTGTTCCATTAGAAAAAGGAATAATCCCTTTGTTTATGTTCTGGAGATTAAAGCAGTGACAGCAGAAAGCACCCAGAGGTCACCACACGCAGACTGTGTTGTCTCAGTGGCTGTCTGGGCTGTGACTGGGATTTAGCTGTGCAATTGCAGAGTTTAATCCATTCACCTTGTGCTGGGAGTTCTGCAGTGGCTCTATGTGAGGCAGGGAAGTGGCTCTGCCTATGCCACAGGCAGAAGAGTGTGCTTGACTTGGAGTAAAAATCAGGGGGGTGACTGAAGGACATTCCTCTATGATGTTCATGGTGTTCCCTTAGGATGTCCACCCACCTTCCCCTCTGATGCTGCATCCTCTGATACAAAAGCTTGAGGGCATAAATTTCCACCTGAAATCACAGAATTATGAGGTTGGAAAAGGCTTCCAAAATCATCAAATCCAACCTGTGACTATTCACCACCTTGTCACCCAGACCAGAGCTCTGAGTGCCACGTCCAGTCATTAAATTGGTGTTTAAGAGAGCTCTCAGATGTGTGGGTGGAAGATGGCCCAGGCTGGAGAAATTTTAGCCTGGTCATTTTATAACCTGACCCAGTCAGTCAGGATCTGGCTGACTATTACAAAGCTCACCCCTGTAATCTTGTCCTTTCCTGCTCTGTGTTATTCCACTGGCATTTCCCAGCCTGGCTTTGCAAGACCAGGATTTTCTAGATGGAAAGCACTGAAATGAGGAGCAGTTGGGCCATGTGTGATTGGGGGCCAAGACTAACCTCTGGATACCCAAACACTCCAACAATCCCAGATTTCCCACCCTCATAATTAGGCTGATTTTCCATCTGGCTCAGCCTCTCTGTGTCCAGTGAGGGACACTGGAACAAATTCCTCAATACGCCAAGCAAGGGGCATTAAAAAAAAAAGCCATGCCCTCTGCTTCTGTTCTTCCCAGTGCAAAGTGACAAAGTCATCCCATTTCTGTGGTGTGATGTGTTATTTGCCATGTTTATTATTATATATATATTATTTATATTATTATATAGGATAGAAGCATTTGAGGCTGAGGATAGTGACGAGTTCAATGGGCTGAGCCTCAGAAGGGACTCCCAGCACTGCTGAAATTTGGAATAACAGACCAGGAGGGATAAAAAAGGGAAGCTGTTCATGCTGCCAGCTGAAATGAAACACTGCTAACCAGCCCAATTCATCCCTCCTCTGTTCATATTGAAGCTTTCTGCTCTTATTTCCCCTCATTCCTTCCCTGCTTTGCAAAAAAACAGAGATGAGGGGATGTTGTTAAGGGATGACTTGTTGGGTTCTGTTCTTTCCAAATCAGCTTGGCCTGCAGTAAGTTTATCAACCAGCCATGGCAACATCAATCACCCAGAAAAATAGCACAGAGTGAAATGACTTTTCAAAATGTCGTTGGTATAATTATCATCTTGGCCATTACATTAAATGCCACCATTTATAACTGTTATGTTTAAGTATGCAAACAGTAATTAACTTGGTAATGAACTGAGGACCCCTGTGCCTCTCTTCCCTCAGCTAATTTGCATGTTAATTATCATTAGCAACCAGGGAAACAAGTTATAAACAGCTTAATTAGCAGCTTAATCATTTTTACAAGAAAACGTGCTGCACTTTGATACACGAGCAAGAGTTGGATTAATGAAGTCAGACAAGGGAGTTCTCCCTGTGCTGGTCCTGCTGCAGCACTGGGCTTGTTTTGGGTTTTTTTGGGTCTTTTTTGGGCAATTTGGGGCCCCCCAGATATGCCCTTGTACACTCAAGCTCTGGGCACCTTTGCACGAGGCTCTCTTGGCCTTCCTGATTGGTATCTACTTAAGAAATTCAGAATTTCCTAATAAAAACTAATTTACTTTAGTTTTACCCCCATTTTGTTTCCTTTTTGGCAGAAATTTTCTGTTGACTTAATGGAAAATTTAGGTATAGTTTGATTATTTAGATATAATTTGATTATTTGGTTGTATTTTGTTGGGGTTTTTGTTTGTTTGTTTGGAGTGTTTTTTGCAGGTGTTATACTTCCATCCCCCAACTACAGTATAAATAATAATTGTATCATTTATATTCTAGCAGAAATAATAGCCAGCTCATGTGCATTTTAAAGAATTTTTTTCTTATTACTTTTAAGGTTTTTTTAAAATTACACTCAGAAGTTAAACAGAGAGCTGGAATTAGGTCTTAAGGACATAATAACTAAAGGATGGCAAATCCAAATAAGAAGGAGAATTGCAAGCTGTGGTTTGTAGGTGGTGCTGCCCGCTCTGTCTGGTGGCAGGTGCAGTCACCTGTGTGGATTTGCATTTAGGAGATTTTTCCAAGATCTTGGATGGGTAAAGTCTCCAGATAAGGCTCACCCTGTGTTTTAATCCCATGGATAAAATGTCAGTCTGGGAATTATCCCACATTATCCTGCCAAGAGCACTTCTCACTGAATCAGGAGTCAATCATTTGATTGAAAGCAGCAGGAATTTTGTCCTAAGATGGGAACACGTTATCCGAGGAGATTGAGGGATCTGTCACCAGGGATTTTGGGGCTGGGTCAGATAAACATGTGTAAGAGAGGGTTTGGGCATTCTTGATGCTGGGCGGACCTAGAGCCTGGAACCAGCCAGGTCCTGGGATGTGGCTGCAGAGCATCCCTGGAGCTCCATTGGGACATTTGGGATCCGACAAAACCGCAGCTTTGACCCCAAATCAGGGCTGAATTCCCCATCCCACGGGAATCCAGGGATTCTCTCCAGCAAGATGAAGATTCCCGTGGTTATGACGCGTAAAGAACTGGGGGTTTGTACCCAAATCCTGGATTGCCACCCCGCAGTGCCCCCCCTGCCATGCCGGGCCCTCGCCAGCAGGGGGGGCCAGCGCACCGCCGGAAAGGGCAGCAAAGGGCCCGTTTGGGAATAGTCCCTTAAATTATTATTTATTTTTATTTTTTATTAACACAGAAGCAGGAAGCTGCCGCTGCCTTGTGGGCTCAGAGCATGGAACTTGCCCCACAAGGCTGCTTGCAAAATCCTGACTTTTTAACCAGAATAAATGAGTTAATGCTGGGGGCTCAAATGCCTTAAATACCTTTGCTTCTTCTTTTTATTTTTATTTTTATTTTTTTTTCCCCACAGACAGAAAGATTTTGATTTTTTCCATCTGAATTTACCTGCTGGCACATCGCTGGCCCTTATTAATTCAAGGGAGTCTGTAAGGATGGGTGAAAATCTGAACGTTCCCAGCTCAGGCAGGCAGAGAGTGGCTATGGAGGGTACAGTGAAAAACTGCTGTCCTTGGAGGTTAATGTGTAATTTTAGCAAAGAAAAGACAGTGAATGCTGAAAGGGGAAGGAATTGTTGCATGAGACAAGAGTGGGGTGCTCCAGCCAGCTTCAGAGCCCTGCATGGCTCGGGAAGGGGGTGGAGGGGATGATTTACAGCAGCTGAGGGGCAGCTCTGTGTGTTTTATCTGCTTTGCCCCCATCATTTCCTAGCGAGGGGCACTGCCCCTGGAATGGCAGCCAGCAAAGACAGAGCTTCCTGTGCTATGTTCCATAAATTCTTTATCAGCTCTGTAATCAGAGAGCGTGGCTGGATGTTGATTTTGTTACGGTACCTGGAGCGAATCTCTATATGTTAATTTAAAGCCATAAAACTACAGCTTGGGGTTTCGGTGTCCTAATTGAAACTTCCTCTTCTTGGAGGCATTCATTCCTCTGCAGAGGAATAATAATCATCAGGAAAGAAAGGGAGATGCAGAGAAAATGAGAGGGGATTGCTCCCAGGAACCCATAAATGCCAGGGAAACTCCGGCACCCGGTGCCCAGCACATCCTTGACTGTGCTCAAGGATCCCCACTGGACTTTCTGTTGGATTTTACCAGCAGTGCAGTAGAAACTCCATGAGATTTGTTATCAGAAATATGGAGTTTGGGCTTTTTCTCCTGGAGAATGCCCTGCTTGGCACTGTCACTGCCTGGGAAGCACCAGAGCTGAGCACAGCCAGCCCAAGTCATGGTTGTGCCATTTCATTGTCCTGTTGATATTTGGCTCTTCTGCTTTGGAAAGTCTCACCAAAAGCAGAATATTTGTTCTCAAGGTGTTGAAACCAGTCCAGGCAGTTACTGACACCTGCAGATCATATACTGGAAGTCTCCCACCCTTCAGCCAAGAGTGGGATGAGAGCATCACCCCAAGGGAAGGGCACAGAGGGTGAGTGGTTGGTCCAGGGTGGGCACTGGGCTCCCTCCTGTTGTTCTGTTATTCCCTCAAGCTCAAGGTGTAAGTCCTGCTCTTTTGCACCCTCCAATCTCAGGGTTCTGTGTCCAAAAATCCCATTAAAGCCCAGGCAGGGTGTGGGACCTTGTGTTTGGAAGCGAAGCAGGAAGGATAAGACAGCAGCAGGAGCCAAGGGCTGGAACAGATCAAAGGCAAAACTAAATTATAGATTGATAGATGCCTTTAGTTTATAAGTTATTAAGCACCAGGTAACAGGTTAGATTAATTTTGTGCCTGGAGGTTTCTTTTTTTGCTTTTTTTTTCCCCCCTCTCTTTCTCCTTTTTTAAAAATTGGAGAAAACAAAATATTTTTCTAATTAAGTAAATCTACAGTGCTTGCTAATGGGGCCCGTCTGTGTGCTTGTCAGGGCACAGGGAGAGCTGGAATAATGATTTTATTTTTTCATTAAATAGAATTATAGGCAGTTACTCAAAGCAACTGTGAGTCTAATTGAAAGAAAACCATTTCTTCTTAATTTACTTTCACGGTTCTGGATGATAAAAGAGTGCGTTCGCTGGAAAATTAAATAAAAAACACAACATGAGGAAGCTTGAAATAATGCTGCTTAGGCACAGGTGGGAAGAGGGAGCACAGCCCTTTTCCTGCTTGTTATTAGTGCAGATACCAGAGCTTCCTCTTACACTCAAAAATTGCATTTTTGCTTCCTAAGTTTCCTTTCAACTTCCCATTTCCATTTCCAGGACATCTCTTTGTTTTCCAGTTTTCCATCCACCATATTGACCATGTAAGCTCAGCCCTTTCACAGGGTCAGATTTCCCCTGTCCCCCCATGGATGGCAGCAGTTTTTGCTTGTATCCCAGAGATTCCTGGCCAGTTCAGGCACTGGAATCACTGGGATCAGCAGACACGGGTGGGATGTGAGCAGGGATTGTGGGGAACAATCCCAGGACAGGGCAGGGCTGTGCTGCCCAAGCCCTGAAATCACCGTGTGTGAGTCTGGGAGAAAGCAGGTAGGGAATTCAGCTTGGAGAGGGAATTAGAGCCACTCCAGGAGTTATTCCAGGGGCAGAGCAGGAGGTGAATCTGTGTAAGGATGAGTTCCAGGGTGTGAAATCACATCTAAGAGGGGTCCTGGGGCTGGGAACTGCAACAGGGCTCTGCAAACAGGGCCTGGGGATGGCACAGCCCAGGATTCCTCCTCCTTCTCCTTCTCCTTCTCCTTCTCCTTCTCCTTCTCCTTCTCCTTCTCCTTCTCCTTCTCCTTCTCCTTCTCCTTCTCCTTCTCCTTCTCCTTCTCCTTCTCCTTCTCCTTCTCCTTCTCCTTTCCTCAGCTCCAAGCACCAGCCTTGGGCTCCAGGGTCACTGAGGATTTCTCAGAATCTCATGGCTTGCTTGGATTTCTGTTCTCTCAGTGGCCAGGAAAGGTTTGCCTGTCCCTTTCTCAGCCTGGAGTGGCTGCAGAAATCTGCAGGCTTGTTCAGAGTGGCCCAGCACGGGCACGGGAGGGGTTAAATAAATGGGAACTGATTAATTCCATGGCGAGGGTCCCTCCCTGGCCCTGGTGCCACATCTGGCAGGGTCACAGCAGCAGGGCCCGGCTGCAGCAGGAGGAGAGGGTCTGTTTCCACTAACCAGTTCTGCTACTTCTTACACTAAGTACTTCCTAAAAAAGCCCTGGGATAAGGTTTCACCGGGGCTGCCGTTAGATTTACGGGGATCCCATTTGCTCCAGCTCTTGGATTCACTCAGGCTGGGACAAGATTAAAACCAACCCTTCAATTTCCTTTTTTTTTCTTTAGGAAATGAACTGTGGCTTTTCTGCTAATGAAAGTGCAGAGACACTGAACTCATTCAGGCTCTCTGCTGGCTCTGGGTGTGTTTGATGTGTCTTCAAGGTGCACCTGAAGGAAACAAGAAGTTAAGGCAACTCTTGGTAATTAGCACTGAACATTATTTTCTGCCTTTTATCAATGCTGTGCAAATAAGGAAGCCAGAGCAGTGCTTGGAGTTGTCACTTTGGGAAATGTTTAGTCTTTTCTGTTTGAAAATAGGATAAAGAAAATGTAATGAAACTTTCCATGAAACAAAGCTCAGTATCCAGATGCCTCCTGTATCTTCCTGTGATCCTGTGAGGCTGAATAATCCATTTCATTCCAGTTTCATCTTCCTGCTGGTAATACAAAACTCAAGAAATAATTTCAATAGAAAATTGGAATCTGCTCTTCTTCTTCTCCTGAAATATTTCTAAAGAATGGTGTTTGTAATTGAGAAGAGCTTTTCCTTACAAACTGTTCTGCTGTAGATGCCATGAGGCTTTCCAAGGGAAAGAACTTCTGTGTGATACCCCCTGATCAGCTGTGTCTTGGATGATTCAGAGCAATGGGACAAGATATTTATATTTTTCTCACCAGAAGATTTAGTTGGGAATTTTCTGACAAAAAGGGTTTTCATTGCTAAGTGCTGGTTCAGCCAAAATTATTTTTCTTCCATCTCATTCCCAGAAAACACTGCCTCCTTTGTTTCCTTCTGCTGCTGGAGGATCTGGGCCTCTGGGATCAATGGTTCCAGTGCTGTCCCAGCACAAGCATTTTCCTCCCTTTGGAAAATATGAAGCCTTCCAGGTAGTCTGGAGGAGAACTGGACACCATAAAAATCCCCATGGATGTAAAGGATCTGGGATTTTGGGATCCAGCTGAACTCTGCCTTGAGTCTGATTTGCAGAGGACTTGCCAAAAGAAGGCTGTCGGGTTTTTTGTTTGTTTGTTTGTTTGTTTGTTTTTCCTCAGCATCTGAAAGGATGGGGTCAGGTAAAGAAAACCCTCAGTCAATGTGCTCACTGTGCTTTACTGATAATTAAAACTGGGAGGAACCATTGCCAGGCCCTTGGAATTAGGTGCTTTTTTAGGTTTGGGAGCACACTTCCAGTCCATGTTAGATGAATTAAAATGAAGACATGCTGCTGAATCTCCCATTTTTATTAATGTGGAGGCTCCCCTGGGTTCTGAACATCCCAGTGAAGTGCTCTGAGGAATAACCAATGTCCCAGGACCTGCCTGATAAATGTTTCTTTCAAAAGAAAGATTTTTTTCCCCCTAAACTCTTTAATACCTTCCTAATCTGAAGGACAATTTTTCTCCTCTAAAATCACTATATTAAAATTTAATACAGAGTATTAATATAACATACTTAATGGCAACCTGAATATTATTCTGGACATATCAACACTCCAAAAGCTCCAGGAGCTTGAACAGGAGAGGGTTTAACTCTTTCCCAGCTTGTGGGAGTAGCAAAGATGTTTTTGTTGCTGCCATACAGAGCAGGGCTGGGAATTTTGTTGGCAGGTGGCAAACAGGGAATGTCTTCTCTTATTTTGTCTGCTGGGATTGTTCCTGTTCTGGAAAATTCTGAGCCCATTTTTGTAGGGAATTTAGATGACAAGAGAGAGGGTGCAGCTGTTGTGGAGGCTGTTACTGAGGTGTCTGTGCTCAGTCATGGCAGGGTGGAGGATGGAGAAGTTTGGACATCCCTAAAAAGAAATAACTGAGGAATAGAAAAGGAAATTTTACTGTCCCACACAGCAGCATGGCTGTTACCTGTCCCCATTGCCCCTGGGCTGTGTCTGGGGAAGTGGGGGCTCCATGCAGGACTCTGAATTGTGGAAAAGCACTTTCCCACCTTTCTCCTTGTGTCCTTTCGCCCTGTGCTTCTCCAGGGAGCAGATTCTCAAGGTCTTGTACTTGGCTCTTCCTGGAGATGGCCCAGCCTCACCAAGGAGCCTAAAAAGGGAATCAGCCCCCAAATGATGAGGTCGGCTTCAACCCACAAGATTGCTGTTGAAAGATTGTTTAAAAATTTGAGGTTTTGAAGGTTTATATTTCTAATGTTCAACCTGTGGTCCACAACTTGCTATAAAGGAAAATTCAATTAACTTGTAAACACAGCCAGACAAAAGCACTGGTTGGATGCAAAATGCTGGAATTCAGGACAAAAATCTGTGTGGCTGACAAAGCCATAAAACTTCAGATCCTCTTAAAGGAAAGAACACAGGAAACAAATATTTCTGTGCAGGTTTGGTTCTGTGGACCCTTTTTGCTTTGTGTGAGTGCGTTCTGAGGGGCTGAAAATGGTGAGAGTCAGGGCTTTTTATACAGCCTGTTTTTACAGAGTCACTAGGTAAAATATTCTCACCTGGAAAGAAGTCTGTGCTGAGGTGGAGGGAGGGGAAAGAAACTGGGAAAAGAAAATAAAGCAGCAGGCAGTGGGTGGCAAAAGGGAGCGGGGGACACAGCGGTGAGTGTGAGGGATGACTTGGAAAGGAGAGGGATGCTATTGAGGAACAGCAGTAGGAAGGAAAAGGGGGGGCTGAGGGGAAAATCAGGAGACATGGTAAGTTAAGTAAATTCACATTTATTTCTGCAAGAATTTGCTTCAAACACTCTTCCTGCCCTCGCTGAAGGCTCGGTGTTTGGACGCCCTCCACGCCAGGGGAACAAAACGGCTCTGTTGGAGCTGGGGGTGAAGCCCCGGTCACGGGCACGGCCAGGCTCCTGTGCCCCACCTGAGCAGCACATGGAGCTCCTCCAGAGCTCCCCCAGGCCCTGCTGAGCCCCTGGGCCGGGCTGGAAAGCCCAACCCTGCTGCTGGTTATCTCCAAGAGCTCTCTGGAGGAGCTGGTTCTGAGCCTTGGTCACCTCCCAGTTGTCCTGGTGGTGTTTAAATTCAGATTTCATGAATTCATGAAGCTGAAACCCCATCCCACCCTGCCAGGGACATGTGCTCAGAGATGGTCCCTGGTTAATCGAGGGCCCTGGATTTCAGACTAAATGAAAGGCTTTTCAGCACCAAGGAGGACAGCAGGGTTTGCCCCAGCTCCCCTCCCTGCTCACAGGCAGCAGATATGTCCCAGCTCCTTGGGACTACAACCAGGCCATTGTTGTGGTCCAGGGGAGCCTCAGGGAACAATGGGGGACATTGTGGGGCTCTGCTGCTGGAGGGTTTGTGAGGGTCACAGCATCTGCAGGGTGACTGGGGAGATGTTACTGAGGAGCCTGAGGAGGCTCCTTCACACAAATCCCTGTTTTAACCAGGACTTCCCATTCCCTATAGAATCCTGCCTGTTCTCAGCTCTAGTGGCTTCTCTAGACAAAAGCTGCTACCCTTTAATGGTCATAATTTGCAATATTTTACCTTCTATGGACCCTAGTTGTGAGTGTGTTGCATGGCAGTTGTGGTGGGCATATTTCTACAGGCCAGTAGTATTAGCATTATATTTATAAATATATTTTTAATTAAAACTGGTTGTTCTGGGCGACTCTTATTAATCTGTTATTTTTAAGTGTAAGATCTTTTTTCCTTTAAAATACGTTGTTTAATGGTATTTAAGAAAAGAGCTGATCTACTTTCTGTGTCCATTAAAAGCAAATTTTACTGCTACAGACCCATTAGTCTTTTATGCAGGAGAGCTGTAATTTTAAAGAAAATTTTGAGATTTCATTTGAAGTCCTCTGAATTTATTTGGCTTTATCACCTGCAGTGAAAGGCTTTGACAGACAAATCCTGAGTCACTTTCTGAGGTGGGAGCACCATCCCATCCACGTGAGCTGGAAGAGAATCTTTCAGGATCACCAGCATGTCTGGCCAGTGGCCTGACAATTAAATCTAAAATTTATCCAGTGCAAGTCTTGGTTCCTCCTTCCAATGGGTAAATTTTCCCTTTGGGAGGTAGGATCTGCTGGAATTTTGAACCAGGGGCTCCCACTGGCACTGGCAGTGATGCCAAGCCTGGAGCACCACAGTTTTCTAGGAGAGGTCATTCCCTTTGTGAGAGCACCAGAACCAGGGAAAAGATTTTAGAATATGAAGGGGGTTTTTAGGATTTTTTTCTGTGTGTGTTGATGTTCTTTATTACTTAGGTTTTTGCTTTGTTTTTTTGTTTGGAAGGGCTGCTGATTTATCCAATTTCACCACTGCCAGAGGCCCCTCTAGCCAGGGATGCTCTGAATGACCTGGTAGAATTCAGAGGTTTATACCTAAATTTCAGATTAATTATCAGAATAACTGATCAGTAACTTATCAGTTAACTGATAACTTTAATAACTAAATAACTGATTAATTATCAGTTATCTGATTAAATAACTAAATAACTGATTAATTATCAGGTTGGATGAAGCTGAAGCAAGGGATGCTCTTCATGCCATTTATCTGTAAAATTCCTGGTGGGCCCTGCTAACCCAGAGGGCTCCAAGGCAGCCTCCAGCTGGCTGACATTTCCCACACGTTCAGGGTGTCCCCCAAGATGTTCTCCAATTAGTCACCATCACTCACAATCTGTTTTCCATATTCACCCACAGTTTACAGTCAGGCAGAGGAGCACAATGGCAGCACAGCTGCTCCCAGCCAGACACAAAGGTTATGGCTCTGTGTACATAAGCAAGCTGTGAAAGTTCCAGTCCCAGCCACCCAGCTCCTTCACCCTCCTGTGCTTTTAAAAGCCAACAGAAGCAGAAACAAACACTGAGTGCGCCTCTCGTCTCAGCCCTGGAAAAACATTTGGAAGCATGGAGTGAAAGGAGGGATTTTTGTTTTTCTAATTTGATTCCCATTGCTGCAGCTGCAGCCAAAACCTTTGGGTTCTGGAAAAAGTTCAGAAAGTGCTGCTTTTTGGAAGAGGTCGTGTTTATTGGAAAATTACATCTTGCCCAGTAAAAACTGACAGTGTAAGTACTCCAGTCTATTAAAAGCTACAGAAGACACAGTTAAGAGTTTATTTAATGATTGCTGCAGATGGGGTTTGGGAGCTTGGAGCCCTGGCATTGGTGACTTGGGCTGGAGATTGTGTTCTGGGAACACAGAAACCATCATTGTCATATTAGTGACCCCTCTCATCCACCTTTGTGCCTAAACCAGAACCAAGTGCCACAAGCAGGCTCTGCCTGGTGACTTGTAACTCGTTTTTCCTGAAGGAAAAGGTGTCAGGGATCAACACAGCGGCTCAGTGAGAGCAGGGGACACACCACAGCTGAGGGAGCCCAAAGCTGGCAGACCTGGGATCCTATTCTGGGAGCAGACTCTGGCTCAGGCTGGGGCATGACCCTGTGAAGTTTCCTGGAACTCTTTGGACTATGGAACAAAAATATGTTGTGGAAAGAGAGGAACTGGTGCCCCAGAGATGTTAGACCTGACCTAAACCCCATCAGAATGTCGTGAGTTGTAGGCAGTGCTTGAACTGAGCCCTTAGAACACAACTGCTCCATGGCAGAGCTCTCCATGGAGGGAGGAAGTTCCCAGCAAAACCTGGATCTCCAGGGAAGGTCTATTTCTCACAGTTCTGCCCATGAGGAAGGGAACAGCCTTCTCCTCTGCTCAGGGAATCCTCCCATTCCTTTCCCCCAGTTGTCAGGTCTCTGCAGAGCAGTAGAAACCCAGAATAGCTCAGGTGGTTTGCATGGCTCTCACACACATCCCACACCTGCCTCCTGCCATTCTGCTCAGCCACACCCCAGGTGTGTGAGCCTTGAGGCCGTGGATGCCCCTGCAGCTGTGCCAGATGTTTGAGTCCAGCCCAGCCCTGATGATTTCCTCTTTCAATTCCAGCCTCTGCATTTGCTGCAGTGGTGCCCATTGTCTTTGGGCTTTGCTCCTTCTGACAAACTTCTCACCTTGAATTTACCCTCTGTGGGTTGGGCTGGAACAGCAAGTGCTTGTTGCAGGGGAGTGGAAGAGCTGTGGAATTCTGTGTTTTGGTTCTGGGGTCTGCTGGCTGGAGGCTGACTGGCATTCCAGGTACCCATGGAGATTCTGCTCCCTGAGACCAACCTGGTGCTGGATCACCTACAACTGTCCAGGAATTCTCTCTTCTCACTTCACTGGCTTCTGAGGCCTGGAGAGAGTGGATACAGATTTCCTGTGCTGCCTTTCCCCTGAGCATCAGCTGCAGTTTCACTCCAGCCAGCAGAAAGTGTGTGTGTGTGTGTGTGTGTGTAAAGATCTTTGTGTCGCAGCCTCTTAGAACAAATTCAGTGTAATTCAGTTTTAAATCCAAATCAACATTGCTTTCAGCAAAAGGCAGTTAGAATTCTTTTTGGCCTGCTAGCAGAGCGTGTGTTGCCATATTTGTCTTTCAGAAGCGAAATAAAAGATGACATTTACTGACAGTCTGCTTCCAAAGTGGAACGGGCTGATCTCAGTTACACATGGAGGCTCTGGACCCAATCCATGATTGCTCCTGATTCCCTGGGTTGGAGCTGCCATCAGGATGGAACCTCTGCAAAGAGGAAAACTCATCTAGCAGCAGTCTTTTGTATGGAGATGGGGATGTTTCTTTCAGGAGGGGTATTTTCAGCTCAAATGATGAAGTGAATTTTGAAACTCCTTGTGCCATGGGCTAAAGCTTCATTCTCAATCCAAAAAGTCTCAAAGGTGGCTGTAATTCAGACAGTTCCACTGCTGCAAACTAGAGAAAACCCAGTCAGCAGTGTGTGGAATATTGTATGGCTCCTAAGACATCCTTGGGGAGCCCCCCTTAGATCCAGAGCACTCACTGCTCACTCAGCATCCCTGTTCATTTTCTTAGAGTTCCTTCTGCTGTGGGCAACACGGGATCATGGAATGATTTGGGTTGGGAGGGACCTTAAAGCTCATCCCCTTCCATCCCCCTGCCATGGGCAGGGACGCCTTCCACTATCCCAGGCTGCTCCAAACCCTGTCCAGCCTGGCCTGGGACATTTCCAGGGATGGGGCATCTCCAGGGTTTGGCTTAGTTACACTTAGTAACCATTATAGGGATTTGTTCTCCATGATCATTAGTTCTCCATGACTAATGAGGGAATAACCTCATTAGCCCACCTAAATACCCTCTTGCAAATCTATTTCCCTCCCCAACACCAAGCCTGGGGAAAAAGAGGGAAAACCAGAGGTGCAAGTGCACACAGATGAATTCTCTGTCCCTCTTTCCCTCTGAGCTGTTCCCTTCCTATGCCCACCTTTGGACTTTCTCCCACCCAGCCACTCTCCTGGGACATTTTTCCCTTGGAGCAGGTGCCACCCCCACTTCAGCTCTGCAATATTTGGGCAAGTGAGCAGCTGGGACAATGTTGGCTGCTCTCCTCCCATTATTCCAAACCTCCTCAAGCCTTGTGTCGTTACTTTGGTAATAAATAGTCATCATAAATTCTTTAATAGGACAAAGATAGGCTATCCCTCATCCCAGCCAGGCTGTGGGAAGGTTGTAAATCTGGAACAAGAGCCATTCATTTGGTTGGAGAATCCAAAGCTTCGCTGTTTAGAAGGATTCATTTCCACCCTCCCCCTCAGTTAATCATTCTCCAAGTCTTCATAAATATCCTGGGCAAAGGAAAAGAATGACCTATTCTTGCTGTGCCATAAATGGGTGGTGTTGTGCTATGAGTTTTTACTCCTCAGCTCACAGGTGAGAAATTCAACAGCAAGCCAGAGGTTGCAGTTTGGGGGTTTCTTGCTGACTCTGCTTCCTAGGCCAAAAGGAGATGGAATAAATGTGTCCAGAGACCACACAATCTCCCAGGAGGGAGAACAGAGACAGCCAGGATCACATGTAGGTGTGTGTTGATGTGTTTTCTCTTTTTAAAATCGATATTGGAGGTGTAAACTTAAGAAAATACTGCACCAAAATCCTGCAGCACCTCTACTGGTTAGACTTCAAAAAAGCTCAAACATTTCATTATTTTATAATTTTTTTTTATTCAAAATGTGGAAGTGGGAGGAGTTTTCAAGGCTGACTCTCAACTTCAGAAGGCAAGACCACTTTTGTTATTGAAGGGAGACATTTTCAGGCATTTATTGAAAATATCTTCTAAAAGAGAGGGAAATAAGGAGTCATGAGGATTCCCATACTGAAAAAAAAACCTGGAGAAAAGCCCATGTTGTTTTTCCATTTTAAGGGAAGGTTAGGAGGACTAAAAGCCAACGTGTGAGCAGACTTCACCCAGGAGTAGCTGAAATTGCCACAGTTCTACTCATGGCTGATTCCTTGAGGATCCACCTGTGACTGCTACAGGTGGAGCTGCTGCTCACTTGACCCAGCCCACGAGTTAGCCTTGGCCAAAAATTCATTATCCAGATGTGAAAGTTATTGTTTTTCCTAAAAATGCCATTTTTCCTCGTGAGAATGGTTTCTCACCAATTCTTGGCTTGAACTGTGTTTTGCAAAAATGCTTTGAGTTTGTCAAGGTGTGTTGTTTTGAAATTTTAAAGGGTGCAGTTGTCATCTTCCTGGTTTAAATGACTTATTGCTTTTGAACTTTATTGAACAGAAGTAAAGATGCTTAAAAATGTTCAAAAATTAATATTTCTCCAAAGTGAAAGGAAACAATATGAGAAAACACTGCTTTCTTTAGGCAACTAAACATCCTTGGTGGTTGTAGCCAGAGAAAGTTGAGGCTTCAACTGAACTATAAATGGGCAGGTTGGTGGTTCCAGAGTTGAGCTGTGTTTGTTTTGGTGATGGGAACATCTGTCCCTGGCAGTAACATCTGGTTCCTGGCAGTGATTTGGTGGTTTTGGTTGCTTGCAGCCCAAATTGCAGAACCACTGGTGATTATGAAGACCACACCTACAATTTGATGTGACCACACGTGTCCTCCCTTCATTTTCCTGTCACCAGTTGGCTCAGCCCTGATTCATCTGCTGTGGTGGAAAATTTTCTTCTCTTGTTCTTGGAAAGGAATGTGAGGTTGGGAGGGTCATTCTTGGAAAGCTGCAAGAAATCCAGAGTGGCCTTTGGGGATGGGAAGGAGGGAGGTCGCTGTGGTGCTGCTGAGAAGTTCAAATGTGTCCAGTGGGGCAACCACCACCATGGATTCATGACTTTGAAGCTGTGCAAGAAATCCTGGAACACAGGAGCTATTCCCTGGGAGTCTGCAAGTTATGAGAAGGAAGTGTAGAGGGAAAAAAAAAGGAAGAGAAAGAAAATAGTCTATTTTTAATAAATTACTTGAGCTTCAGTATTAGCGGACCAGGCTTTGCCTTGGGATTAGGAGCCAGCTTGGGAACCAGCGAGGGCTATCTTTGCCTTCCTCTAACCTCATTAACTCTGTAATGTTAAACACATTCTCCAGCAGACTCCTCTCCACGTCCTGCCTTCCTCCCAGGGCAGCAGCACCCATCTCAAAAGCATCTCTGTGAGCCGGTCGCGGGGAGCGCCGGCGCTCCCTTCTTAGCTCTCATTGTCCTCTCCTGCAGATAACCGAGCAGGTATACACTTAAATCCAAGATAAACACTGCCCTGGCCTCCTTTATTGCGGCCCTGGGCTGCTCTGAAGCTCGCCACTGTGCTGGGCTATCGTGGCCTCTATCGCCTCCTCGCTGGATGTAATCCATAAAATGCTTTCATGGTAACCTTAGACAGCGGAGAGCGGTGATAACATCTCGAGGCCCCCGTGACAGACAGGAACTCGCAAGCATGGAGTTAATAATGCAAACTTTCAAAAAATGAAACTGGCAGAAGGAGCCGAGGAGGGGAATAAAAGGGGCCGGTGTGGCTGTAATTGGGACCATGTGAGCTTCCTTAGAGAGGGATTAAGGGAAAGAGACAGGCCTCGCCCGCGAAGATTAGTTTCAATTAGACGGGCTGGAGGCGAAAGTCAGGACTTGGTGAAAGATTAAAACAAGAAGGGAGAAAGTTTCCATTGCTTTTGCTCCAGGCCTGCACAAGAGGGTTCAGTGAGATCATGCTAATTGAAGGCAAAGCTTGCATGGAAGTTCGGAAGAACTCGCATTAATTGATTCGATGCTGTGATTTTTTTCCCCTTATCCGCAGTGTTCTTTTGGGTTGCTCTTTTTTTCTGTGTTGTTTTTTTTCTTTCTTCTTTTTTTTTAATTTTTTTTTATTTAATTTTTTTTTATTTTTTCCCTTTTTCCTTTCAAAACCATCCCCAACTTTTGCTGTGGTTGCAATGAGGAGAAGTTGTGGACACCCCACCCCTAGAACTGAAGGAAGAGCAGAAGACAGTCCCTGGTGCCATCCAGTCAGTGCTGATTCCACCCCTCTGAGCCCCTCCCAGTTTAGCATCAACTACCAGAACCAAATTGATGCTGTCACTGTTGCTGCTGCACAGCTGAGCTCCTGGTTTCACAAATTAAAAAGCCTCTTCTCTTGACAGATTTGTTTTTCCCACACGAAGATCCAATTTAGGGCATTATTTAAAAGTCTCTGCTGAAATTTACAGTGTGAGAATCACCCAGGCTTGTGTTTTTTTCCAGTTCTGAGGTTGAGTTGGGCAAACACGTGGTTTCCTCGTGGCTCCCATGAAAAGGAACTCCTCAGGAAATGGCAAATGGTGTTTGAGTCCATCTCTGCCTGGCTCAATCCAGTGCTGGTGTAACTGTGATCCCAGGGAGGAAATTCTGCTGCTTTCCTCCTCCTGCCTCCCTCCCCACCACTTTTCCAGTTTCAGTGAAAAAGGAAATAATGGAATCACAGAAATTGGAACTGGGGAAGATGGGCTGGAGTCAGCTGGTGCAGAGCCTCTCTCTGGCACAGCCCTCGGTGCTTTCTCTGGTTTGCAGTGCTGAAATTACAATTACACCATTTCCTTGAAGAGGAAACTATTCCAAATATGAAAAGGTTTCCATGTTAAGAATTTTCTCCCTCAGCCCCTTGACAATACTGAAAGTTATAGGAAAATGTATATCCAATCTTTCTATATTAGATCAATATTTTTATTCCATTAAACTTGTCTCTGAGGAGCAAGAGACATCATCTTTTGCCAGATTTCTGTATCAGATTGTCACTCGGTGGGATTTTGTTGCAGAAAGCTTTGGAATTACAATGCCCAGTCAATTAGAGTTAAATGCATTTTCACAGCCAGCCAGAAAAACATTAGCACTAATCAAAACCATCGTGCCGACAGGGATTCCCAAAGAGATTTTTCTGTTTTGTTGTGCTTTATGAAAATGTTCTCTCAGCTAGAAACATCAAAAGGCAACCACGAGCATGTTCAGCTAAAATATGAGGACAAGAATGGGAGCTGGAGCTGCAGGGGGATCTTTCTCAGTTGCTGCAGGATTTTTGCATCTGAGCTGCTCGGGGGGCTCGGCAGGGGAGGTCCCTCCCGGCAGCCCTGCTCACACCTCGCTCCATCCCTGTCCTCAGCTCCACACATCTCTGCATTTCCCTGTCCTGTTCCTGCTGCATTTTTCAGATTCACAATAAAATCAGATCCTGGGGCTGATTGCTCTGTACCTTTTTATTTTTCATCTTGGGAAAGGCCAACTCTCGCTGTAGGATCCCGGACATGGGGTGGCTGTGGGATGTTACAGTCAGGGAAAAGGACAAACTGCAGGGCCGACCCTTGGAGTGGAGCCCTGTGGGTACCATGGGGATGTTGCCTTCCATAAATATCCCTTTTCAATGCACACATCACCTCAAGGTGATGCCTTAGGATTTAACTTTCATATTTTTCAGATCCTGTACTGCTTTAGTGTATAACTCCATGGTCTGTCAGCTGCTCTTCTCCCATTTTATTCAGACAAAACAATTCCTCTCTAGGCCTGAAACTCAAGGACACCTTATTGTCTCAGGCCCTGAGAGATGTAAACAACAGTGAATTGGGGGGAACAAACTTGAAGTAAATTACTTCATCATCTGAAACTTTAATTGGAGGTTTAACCCCAGATATTAAATAGACCAAATTGTAAGAAAACTCGTGACCATTGTCCATCTTGGGTGTAGCCCCTTGGAGGCATTTGACTGCTCAAGGAGCACCTATTGAAATCCTTTAATAATTCCCACTTTAATTCTCTAAATTTTGTCTAGCCTGTTTTAGAAAGCTACTCCAAGGCATGAAAGGTGTCACAGAATCCCTTTCTTAGCACAGAACCCAGAAGTTCCAGCTGCAGCTCAGGGGTCTCTGAGAGTCCAGGACCTGTCAGGTTTTTCCAGCCATGGAAATGACACCATGGATATTCCTGGAGTGGATTTGGACTCATCTGGGGTGTGAGAGGCTGCAGTTGGCCAAGGGGTGTAAAAATCTGAGAAGTTCTAAGAGCGGGCTATTGTTCAGATGTGAGGGCACTGAGCAGAACCAATTGACATCATCTGCTACCTCGAGTGGCACCTGGACACAAACAGCACTTTGTAATTACAGGATTTCTTTTACATGGAAACATTGACAACATTCCAATGTTTCCCTGTTAAAACCCGCTATCCTTGTTTCCCTCTCCCCCATCTCCCTCCAGCCTCTTTTTTTGGGTTTTTTTTTTAGCCTGGAGTTATTACATGGAAGCCTGATAAATGGATGCTGTGAATGAATGTTTTCCAAACATGTAGGAACTATTAAGAAAGTGGTTTTCCTTCTTCCCCTTT
This sequence comes from Toxostoma redivivum, assembly GCA_013397375.1. Lineage (NCBI taxonomy): Eukaryota > Metazoa > Chordata > Aves > Passeriformes > Mimidae > Toxostoma > Toxostoma redivivum. The sequence goes on along the minus strand of VXBI01008022.1, from coordinate 412,608 downwards.
TTCCTTCCCACACTCCTCCCTGCTCCCACCCCACAACTAATAGCACACAAATAGCACTTCATGCAATTTTGGCTACTCTCCACTGTTCCAGGCAGACTTCAGGAAATCTCTTGATTTATAGTTGGGGCATCCAAAGGCAGCATGCTGCCTGCTTCCTTCAGGGATGCCTGTTGGTGACATTTGGTGGGGTTGAGGTGCAGTATTTCAAGTGGGCAATATCCATATTTTAGTCAGATAACTCCATGTTTATACTCATAAATTGATTTAGTAATGAAATAAGCTCCTTTCATGATGCTTGCTGGCTTTAGGGGCTTTGTTATGGTATACTCAGACTTCCTGAAGTTTAGTTTACCAAAGCAGAGCCAAACTTTTCTATCCATATTCCCACAAGCAGTCCAAGTGAATTCAATAGGGCCATTCACATTAATAGGGAAAGCAGGATTTGGGACTGGGTTCAGAAAGCCCCTGGAGCATGTGCTGGGGGCTCAGTGGCCTTTGGGCTCCCCACTGCTGCTCTTGGCTGGCCCAGAACATCTGTCCTGAGATGCTTTATGAGGCTGGAACTTCCTGGAGCCCTGCATCTGCTCTCCTGCAGATGGGATGCTTGGACAGGGGCTCCAGGCCAAACCCAAGGCAGCAGCTCTGTGCTTGGCCCCTGGTTTGGCTTTTGTCTCCATGATCAGTGACCCATAGCTGGGAACAGTCCCCAGGAGAATTCCCTGCTGTCTGGAAGGGTCACAGAGTCCTGGGGGTTTCCTGCTCTCTCAGAACTGGTCCTGCAGGAGGATGAGCTGGCTGTGCCCTGTGCCATGGGAAAACATGGAAAAACTACTTGGGATTGCTGTTAATTGACTTGCTTGCTCTTAGTGTAGGTTATATAAATTATTTTTCAGTGAGGGGCACAATTTTCTTTGTTGGTCCCTTCTCTTTCTTAGATATTGGGAATTTGAGACTCTCAATGCACCACCAACAGAAATTCAGCCTCACTGGGTAACACTTACAGAACCTAATCCTTGGATAAATCTGTGCCTCTGACACAGGAGCTATTTGGAGAGAGAAAATGCCTGCAGCTCAATTGTGTGCTCTGCAGAAAGGATTCCTCCTGCTCAGAGCACAAAGGTCACTCTGGACCATGGAGGACCAGCATAAATCGTGTTCCACTGCAGTTATTGAGGTGCCTGTCTTTAAAAACTTTGCATTTGTGGATGGGCCTTGCTGATCTGACCTTGCTGATGGACCATGGCAGAGTTTCCTCGTTTACACTGGGCTTAATTCAAGCTCCCTTGCAGTGGGGACCTGCACAATCTTTCCATAGGAAATGTGGGAATAAGTGAGGCTTGGGTTTGACTTTCCTTCGTGGGAGACAGGGCTGTCACTGTTGTGCTTGGAAGGAGTTTCTCATGACATCTCCTCCTGAGCTGGGCTGGTCCTGGCTGCAGGGGGAAGGTGTTTGCAGAAGGCAGAGCTTCTTTATGGCACAGAAAGATGGGTGCTGGTAAAAGTAAAAAAATCTTGGTTTTAGGCTTTCCAACATCTGACGGGGAATTAAATGTTAATTGAAAGATGCACCTAAATTCCTGCACTCCTGAGCTCTGACAATGGCTTTGACCCAGATCAGGCTGTTCTAGTCCCATTTGGAGCACATTTGTTTTTCCTGCAGTCTTGTTCCAGAGTTTTTTGTCCTTTTTTTACAGATGGGTGACCTGTGACATTCCTTTCTTCTAGGGATGTTCTGGTTTTTTCCTCTATAAACAGAGGAAACACCCATTTCTATGAAGTGCTGAAGACAAGCCCCACACAGCCTTGGCTCTGCTGAGAACTCTTTAGAAGGGTCTCAAAGCTTTATTCTATCAAATTATTATTATTATTATTATTACTTCAAAATAATGTTATTATGCTAAACTGTGGCATCCTTGGACAGATCTGGGGCATCATCTCCCACTGGCAGCAGAAGGGATTTATCTGCTTCAAAACTTATTTAGAATTCTGCCCAGAGTTAAGAACTTTTTTATTGGTGTAGTCTTGTTTTGAAGGGAAATGGTGTAACAGCACTGACAGGTATCTCAAAGTGTTTTGCAAGATGTAGCTTCAGGTTTATCATCAATCTCAAAACTGTGTTTATGAGTAGGTAATGTTTCTTTCTCTAATTTTAGTATATTTTACTTAATGTTGTTTTCTCCTTTATCATTCATTCATTATCTTAAATGGAAAAAAAAATCCCACATGAACTGTGAAACAAAGGAGTTAATCTTATCCCTAAGAACATTCTGATATTTTGTATATCTGCTTTTCTCTCTGGATTATGGCAACAGGTAAAGGTTTTCCCAAGAATAAAATAAGCCACGTTCAGAGAGAAAGCAGAAAGTTTTAAAATTTCAGTCCTGAAGTGGACAAACCTCTGACAATTGTGCTCCCAAAACCACACGGTGAAGGCACCACACCAAAACACTGTTTAGAGAAGTTTGAAGAGGAAAATTTAATGGAGGGATAGAAAGCAGGACAAGCTCCAGAGACTCTGTTCCTGCAGAGCTGTGTGGGACTGGGGCCTTTGTCTATTGAAAAAAATGGCCCCAAAAGCCCCTTCTCGTCTCCCACTCCTCCCACGGCTTCAGCTAAATTCTCGGATCGTGAGGGCATGTAGGGAACAGCTGCTTATGATCTCTTCACAAGTGCTGGGTCATTGGTAAACAACCATCCCTCCACCCTCTCGGAGCAAAGAGAAAAAAAAAATTATACAAAAAATGCATTCATTTTGCTGATGATGAAGAGTAATGAAGAGCACGTGCACGCTGCGCGCGGAGAGAGGGGAGAGAAAAATGACAAATTAAATCATGTCTGGTTTGACAAGCCTTTAAGTGTAACAGATCTGCACTTGTGCTGGCTGACAGGAGTGATTGATACCACGGAGCACTCGTCAATTTTTAAACACACAGCCCGAACAAAGAGCCACTTCATCGCGGGCCTCGCGGTGTCGAGGCTGCCCGGGGTAAGCGCCCTCCACGCCGCGTGTTTGCCTTGGCAAAACCCCTGCTCCTCGCTGTTTGGACAACTATATTTATTTTTATGGCCCTTAAAATATTGTAACCCAGTCAACTCAACAGTCATTTAAGGTAATTTCTGGTCTGAACAGCATCTATTTTCTAGGCGGCTCTACAATAATATATGTTTGCTGTGGGCCAGATTCTTTGTGTAGGTAGCTCTGTGTTTGCAGTTGTTAAATGGGGGAGAGTTGCAGGATCCAGGAATTTCTAATAACTTGAAATCTAAGCCTCCTGGATGTTTCAGGCTGTGCCATTTATAGAAGATATTTTGCATGGCAAAACAATATGCTTTTCTTTACGTTTTATTTGTGTACAAACCAACCAACCCAGACTTGGGTTTTGGGGGGAATACTTGGTCTGAGACAGACTTTGAAAGTTTCAGTCTGAACAGGTCAAGGTGTTGCATGTAAAAAAGGGCAATAGTGTAAAAAGAGCCAGTCCTTAATTATCAATGTTTTGCTATTGCACCACATGAACAGTTTCTATGGGGCTTTTAAATGTATTAAATAGGAGCTGGAGGATAATGGATTTGATAGCAAAGATGGCTCAGCAGTTCAGAGCAGCCAGAAGGATTTGTGATGGCACAGAAACAAGCACAAAAACCCTGTAAGTACTCTAGAACATGGGTAATCCTGTGGAAGGAGATATCAGTGCAATACTTTGATTTTTAAAGACTTAACTCACTCAAAGCAAAGCTTGAGGAAGAACATCCCACCTCACCCTGCAGGCAGTGACAGTCTCTGTCACCTCCAGGTGCCCTTGACTCATGTTTTTAGGTTGCTGTGAAATTATTTATCAGCAGGGAAGAAGAATCCACACAGCTTTTATCTAAATCTGAGGTGTCTGTAAATCCAGGACCCTCCTCAGCCTGGGGTTTAGGAGATGCTTCCCTTCCTATCAGCAGGGATAATTCTGTGATCCAGCCTTTCATTTTCTGTATCTTTACTACTTGTCCTGGGCCCTTGGCTCCATTAAGGGTGGATGCCCAACTCTGTTTATTTAGGCCTTTTTTAATCTGACATTTCCAATCAAGCTAATTCATCCGAGAGAGACCAACCATCCTTTTATTTATTTTAGCCTATTTTAGCAAGGTAACCCAATCCAGACCATCTCCATATCTTGTTTACAAAAACAGCTGTGGTGACAACATCTGTCCTGTGTNGAGTTTTTTTTTTAAGGATAAAGTGAGAAAACAGAAGGGAAAATAACAGGAAAAAAAAAAAAAGAGAAAAAAAGGAAAAATAGAAAACTTGGTGAAAATCATAGAGGTATCAGAGTTGTTATTCAGCCACACTTGCAAAATGAGTCTCCAAAATTATTTTCTGCTTTATTTAGAGAAGAAAAATGGTCAGAAGGAGGTGTCAGAGCTGTGGGTGAGGGTCTGTATCCCTGTGTCAGGCCATGGAGTGTTCCATGGAATTTGTGAAGGGCTGGGAGTAGTGGCAGTTCCAGAAGTGTTTGGACAATGCTCTCAGACACAGGGTGGGATTTTGGGGTGTCAGTGCAGGGCCAGGAGTTGGACTTTGATTATCCAGGTGGGTCCCTCCCACTCTGGATATTCCATGATCCCATGAATTCTGTGCCCAGGTAGAGGAACCTGTGGAGGAAATGGTTGTTTCATGCTTATAAAAGGGGTTTGTTTATGAGAAAATAAAGACAGGTTTTTTCCTGATGTCACTGATCAGATACATCAGCAAGAGAAGGTTAAAAGGAAGGAAAAACTGTAAAAAATCAGGTTTTGGGCCCAGTGATATCTGAGCAGGCAGAAAAGGGGTTGTGATTATTGTGATTATTTGCATATTAAGCTCTTGTAGATTCTGAGTGGCACTAAAGGGATTTTACACCTTGCTGGTGAAAACTGCTGATTTTAAATAATGCTGGGAAGTCGCTTTTACCATCCAATAAACGAGGGGAAGTCTGACAGAATTCCACTCTGGGAGGTGAACCCACACCAAAATGACATTTCAAGCACGTGAGGGAGGGAAGTGCCAGGGTGACAGCACTTAGTGTCCCCAGGAGGGAGGGAAAGCTGAGATTGCTGGGATGCCTGGGCAGCACTCGGTGCCTTGTCCTGATCCCTGCTGAGCCCTGAGAGCTCTTGGATTTCAGGAAGAGGTGGAAGCCTGAGGAATTTATTTGACACTTGAGCTGGGGATGACCACCAGGAATGAAATTTGCAGAGTCCATTATTCCTTGCTGTTGTGTGGTGGGCTCCTGTTTAAGTTCTCTGCTGCACCATGTGTGGTTTGACATGAATTTCATGAATTCTCCTTATCTACAGTTTGTGGAATAATATTGGAACTATATTTATTTATATATGGGATGTACATCAGGGATGACAGCAGCCCTTCCTTGGCTCAGGTCTGACCTACCCATAAGAACAAACGCCATAGGCAGAGCTGGCAGAAATTTGGTGTTCCTACCAAATTTGGGAAATTCAATTCATCCCCATTCCAAGAAATAATGAAATTATTATTTTGTGAATTAAAATATCTGTGTTTTATCCAAAAGCCATTTCTTATAGCAAAAAAAAAGTGAATGTTGTCTATCTGACAGTCACCTCTGTTACTAAATCTGAATAAAATGATGCTAAATTAGAGAGAGGAAGAATTGCTCCACTGATCCTTCGAATTTCAACCAAATGAGAAATAGATCTGATGAAAAGCACTGTGCATGGTACAGGAGCCAGACACACCTGAGAGAACTCTTCAAGTGCATTTTGGCCCAGCCTTGTGATACACAAAACTGAGCCCCATCTGCTCCTGCTGCTGCACTTGCTTCCACGTGACAGAGAAGATTAAAACAAGATACCAACATAAAAATCGACTGATAGGGGAGGAGCAAGTGGGAACTCCTGGGAGGAGATTGTGAGATAGTGACAGCTTGGAATAAATCCAAACCCGGTTGCAGCCTGGAGAAATTGGCTTTCTGTTGTTCCATGTTTTCTGTAATGCAAACCAGTGTGTGTGAGGGGCTGGGGGGATGTGATTGTCATTAGGAAAAGCTTTTGCCAGCACAGTAGCCCAGACACCAGGGGATAATGCATTACACTGATGCTTTCCAGGACGTGGATTCCACTGATTCCACAGCAGTTGTACTGCTGATTCCATCGGGGGGATGAGTTCCCCATCCACAGCTGAACCTCATGGCAGGTTCAGAAATTCCCCCACCTCCCTGCCATGCTCAGGTTTCAGCACTGCCCTTTGAGCTTCCAGGAGGAGCTTGGATTTCAGACAATGGGGCAGAACAATGGGGAAAGAGACCCCCTGGTCCTGTTACAGCTTAATCCCACCGGGGAGAGGCTGGCTTGGCTTCAAAGCTGGGGCACGCCAGAACACCTGCAGAGATGAAAGCATCTCACAGGGATGTGCCTCTCCTGGGCCCTGCCCTGCTCCTGCTCTGCACCCAGCCTTGGCTCAGGGACCACTGCAGGGGCTCAGGAGGATGGGGCTGTGACACTACCACAGAGAGAGAGAGGCTCACACCTGACTCCAAGGAAGGTGAGCAGGAAAGAGAACCTCTTTATTTACAGTACATGTCAATTTACAGGAATCTAACAATGAGCATGGATTGGACAGTGAGGGTCAGACCCCTTGACTGCATTGGTTCCATCACACGTCCCTCAATTCTCTCTTCCTCCAAAGAGGAATGCAAAACAATTCTTGTTTACCAGAAAGAGTGTGAGAAAGTGTAAAAGAAATCTATTAACATCAGAAGGACAGAACACAGGTGCAACACAGGAGGATGGGACTGATGGTCCTGACAGCACCAGAGCTGTGCTCAAACAGAGCCACTTTGGGCATCCAGGGAAACAGAGCAGCTATAAAGGAAATCCCAGAGCCTCAGTGCTGTGCTGAGCAGTGGTGACACCAAACTGGGTGACAACGAGTGGCCCTGTGCTGCCCAGCCTTTCCCTGCTGTAATTTCCAATTAATGCCATAAATTTGGCTTCCTGTCCTCGCTGCTTTGCTGCTGGACACGGCCACGTTCCCCTTCAGAGGGAGCAGGTGCTGATGGCTGCGAAACTCAACCCAGGCATCGACTGCAAAGCATCTCAAAAACTCCCACTTGCAAGATGGAAAAGGGAGCCTGCAGAATGAGATTTTCTTCCCTTAGACCTGGAAAACCTGGTGGTGTCTGTGGTTTTGTAAAACCTCTCATACTTTATTTATTTTTATTCCTCTGCTAGCCCTTGGGTACAGATTACTTTCAAACAAGCTGGTTTACTGTTTGCATAACACAGGCTTAAATTCAGTTAGAAATGGATCGTTTTTCAAGTAAAATTCCCCAGAAAATAATTACAAGTATTTGGGGGTGTTGGAGAAAACATCAGGAATCTTTCTTGCTAAGGTCTGGTGACACCTGGCAATTAAAAATAAAAATCCATTTTGTGATCCAGACCTTCCTCCTTGTCCTTGGGGACAAATTAAACTGAACTGCAGAAGTTTCAAACATACTTCTAAATCCAGCATCGTTTGCTTCTGGGTAGATTCTACATTCTACAAATTATTTCTTCCTGGGAAAGTGTCTTGGATTCATATTAATGAGGATTCCATGTTTGTGGTTAGGGGAAATTCAGTCTTGTGGCTTAAGCAGCCTCAGGACTCTCATTAAGTGCAAGAGGTTAATAATCTAAACTAGCAGTTAACTAGCTCTGGTCAGCAGAGCATTATTGCTTTTGGCTCAGGCAAGCTGAGCTGGTCCCTTGTCCTTTTCAGTGCCAGAAATGCAGGTGGAGACCAAAGCAGGTGAGCTGCAGATGAGACTTTTCTGATTTTGGTGCTGGGAGAGATGCTGGGAAGTGTTTGGAGTGGAAATAAGATGGAAAAACGATGTGAGAAGAGGGAGGTGGGAGCTCTGGAGTGAGCTCTTCACTCAGAGGTGATTTGTGCTCTGCTGGTTTGAGATTTAGAGATCCAGATCCAGCCAAGGGCTCTGCACAGGCAACCCNTTTTTTTTTTTTTTCTTTTGTAGGAATAAGAGGTTGCTTTGCTGCAGCCCAGTTCAAATATGCGGAACTCCCAGTGGTGCTTGGCTCTGTGTGGGGAGGCATTTCATGTGTCCAACGTGTCAGGGACAGCCACTGAAAGAAATGCTGGAATTCCAGAGCCCTGGCTGGCTGGAGCTCTGGAGATCCTCTGTTCCAGCCTGCTGGCCAAGCAGCTCCACTTAGATTGGGTTTCTCAGGGCTTGAACACCCCCAAGGGCAGAGCCTGCAGAACCTCTCTGGGCAGCCTGGTGTGGTATTTGATTGCTGTCCTGAGTGTATTTGGAAATTCCACTGGTGCCCAGTGCCCCCACACTGCTGCTCCTCTCCTCCAGGGACAGCCCGGTCCCATCTCTGCATCCTCTGCTCAGAACCAGTGCTGAGCCCTCCCCTCTGCCTTCCCTGTGTGCCAAAAAGAGTCACCTCTGTCCACAGCTCCCTCCAGGTCACCCTCCAGCCCCTCCTTTGGTCCTGTAGTCCTTTGGTGAAGCCCCAGCTGGACTCAGTGCTCCAAACCCAATGGGAAAAGAGGGAAAGGCTCCTTTTCCTGGCTCTGCTGGCTGCATCCTCACCAGGACAGCCTGGGATGTGCTTCCCCTTCCCACCTGCCAGCAGGATTCTGTTGCTTTGTGGGTCAAGAGCCTGAAAGAATCAGCTCAGGTGTTCCTGATGTTGAAGAATTGCTGCAGAAAGGGGAGGGCAGTCACAAATTGGCTCTGTCCTTTTATGGCCCATGGAAACTTTACTTTTAATTGCACAGACTCCAAACGAATTAAAAAGAGGCAGCCAAATCAGTTATCAGCTGGCTTCCTGCAGTGTCCTGACAGGTCCCAGAGGCCTCTGCAGGGACAAGGCTTGGCTGCTTTCTGCCACATCCTCTCTGCCTAAATTTAGAATGGTAAATAGATTCTAATCTGTAAGAGATCTTTTTATGGAGTAGACTCTGTTCCCAGTGGAAAACTTAGGACATGATCAGATACCTTAGAGTGAAGCCCCCTGCCTTTCTAATGTGTTTACTTCAAGGATTCAGTTTATTTTAGCAGATGTCTCCTGTTGGAGCATCCACAGATTTATATTCTGGCATTTTTGGAGAACAGATCCCCAAAAATCCAGAAAAACACATTTCACTTAGTCTTGCTAACATCAATCTGAGAACAATCATCCAAATGTTGTCTGGAAATCCAAAACATTATTGTGGAGAATCAAACAGAGCCTGGGCTGAGCTGTCTGAAAGAAGAAGAGCTCCTTTTCCCCAGGGCAGCTCCGTGTGCTGTCCAGCCCCTGCTGACACAGCTCACACCACCCTGAGCTGCCTTTTCACCTTCTGAAAAGGGGAAAGAAGCTAATTTTCTATGATTTTTGGGAGGGATGGAGATGCTTTTGCTGTTGGAGCTCCCATGGCCTGTGATGTCTCTGCTGCATCAACAGGCAGCAGAGGTTTGGTGGGAGCAGGGGGAGCAGCAGGGGCTGCTCACAGTGAGTGCAGTGCTCAGAACTCTTGGGAGCCCCTGGCTGATGTGGTCTGGGGCTGTTCTGAAGCCTCTCTCTCCTTCTGTCAGGCTCTGCACAAGCAGTTCCCCTTGGGAAGAAGTGCCTGGGACTCCAGCCTAGCCATACATCTCTGTCAAAATCCCTATGAATAAATTAACCTTTCTAAAGATTAGTGCTCCCTAATACCTCAGGGTTTTTTTTCTTGTTTTTTAACAGAACAAATGCTAAAAACGCCTTGACAGACCTGGCTGGGGTTTGTGCTGTGGAGCACCTACAAGGGATTATGCTGTGAGTGGTGTTAAAGGCACAGCCATGTGATTGTGGTCCCCTCCTCTGGAGAAGGGCAAAACACACATTTATGAGGAGGAAATCCTCATTTGGGCAAATCATAAAAAAGCTGAAGAAAACTCTCATGCTTTTCCTTCTAAAACACCTCAAATTCAGCCACCCCCCAGTGCTTCACCCCTGGTAGTTCCCCAGACAAGGATGAGGTGGGATTTGAGCAGCTCTGAAGGTTCTGGAAGCTGCACCAGCACTGGGAGAGAGGAAGCACTGAGCACAATGGGCTCAGTGTCAACATCCCCTGGTCCTCCAGGCTTTTCCCTGCTTCCCTGCTCGACTCCAGCCCTTATTTTGGTAGGACAGACCAAAGGGAGGTCAGGTATCTGTGGCTCCATTCTCCTGCCATTGAATTGCTGGAATTGATCTGATCCTTTTCAGGCAGCCAGGGTGGAGGGGGCCATTCCAAAGATGGCAGGGAGTGTTTTGATTTTTGATCCTTTTGAGATGAATTATGGGGAGGAAGCTGTCTGCTATCAGAAGAATTAGTCAAATTCCTTGTCAGATGTGCAATCCCATTAAAAATGCGTTATCTGTTTTCAAAGCTTAAGTGTGGGTGTTGGTTGAGAGTCTTTAAAATATTATTGTAAACTTTCACTGAGAAAAAGTATTCCTGAGTCTTTCATGAGGGCTAATCCCACTTCAACTACCGTAAAGCACCAACTTCTGGGGTGGCCTTCACCAGCAGTGCAAGGCAAAGCATGCCATTATTCTGGGAAAATCCCCCTGGAAGATGCTCACATTTGTTTTACAACGTTAGTAGCAGCTCAGCACTGAGCTGATTTATTCCTCAAATTCTCCCTTTGCTTTCCTGCCTGGCTTTTAGAGTTCAAACAACTCCCTGAATCCAGGGCTGAACTCATCCCAAATGAGATCCCCAACTCTGGTGCCAGCAAAGAGCAAATTTGTGACCTTTAAATGTATCTGCTCTTAACCTGAATATCTAAAATGTAGATGGAAGGAATCTCAGCCAAAGCTTTGAAGAATGTGCTCGTGGAGGGAAGCCACAGGTTCTTCTGTGAGAGATTAACGGGATTTCCTGGAGCAGTCAGTGTCACTCACTCTTTGGAACACATTCCAAGGAATTATTTTAATAAGAAGATAAAGATGCCATGTAAACTTCTCTTTTTAAAGTATCTATGAGTTGCAGAATCACAAACACGTCCAATTTTTTTTTGTTAATTTTTGACATGTAAATAGAATTTCCAGGAAAATCTCACAGATTTCAGATGCCTTTCACTGACACTCACAACCACTGTTGGATTTACAGCAGCCATGGCACATCACAAATGATGTTCTGGGCCAGCTGAGCTCTGTTCCACAGGTTATTTCCCTAGACTTTGCTCATTGGAATTATTGGAGAACAGGGGTAATTCCATCATTTTTACTTGCTTTTATTTATCTCTGAGCATAACTGGGGTGGCCACAAACCTGCAAATCAGTCTGCACAACAAAGGCACATATTTTCATGATCAAAAAATAGGGTGGTCACCTTTTTTAGAGGAAGGAAACAGCCTTGGCTGGCAAGACCTCCTTTCTAAGCCTGTGCCAGCACCGAGGGCCATGTTTCACATTACTTTGTTTTTCTGTTCCATGCGAGGAGTTGGCAGAAAAGAGACAAATTCCTCAGGTCTGGCTGGGTGCTCTGGCTCTTACAGTGACCATGTTTCCTGCCTGCATCTCTGGCAAGTGGCTCAGTTTCTATAACAGCTCCAGCCCTCTGTGTCACTGCAGGGTAATGGAGCCCAGCTTGGTGCTTATCTCCTGAAATACCTAAAAAAATCTGGGTTCAAATCACTTTCAGCACCGTTGCCAGTCCACCTGTTAAAATATTTTGCAGACAACAAAGTATGGAAGGAGTACAAGCACATCAGGAGTGTTTGGGATGATGTGTTGTCTTTCAGGGCTTCTAAATGCTTTGGTTTTATTTTAACGGTGGCTGAACTCCTCAGAGATCATAATTGAGACCTGTAAATGAATGCTGGAGAATGGAATAATCACTCTTTCTTTAGCCAAGCCATATAAAAATTCAGCCTAAAATTACTGTTTAAAGAGATAAATGCTAAATAAATGCAAGGGCATCAGCAAATATTCCCCTCCACCTTTTCAGATTGTGAATCTTCACAACCTAAGCTGGTCTACCTTGCAAGATTTCCACCACTCTTTGCAGTCTTGGCCCCACAGAGTTCACACTGTCCCAAACACCAGAGGCAGAACCCTGCCTGATATTGCCCAGACAACCACATAGCCCAGCAGAGCCAGAAAATAAAGAAATTTCCTTGGATTCCAAGTGCTAAGCAGAGAACATGTGGTGCTCAGGTCTTCCCCAGCCCCACGAGGCAGCTGCAAACACAAGTTATTGCAAAGCTGCAAAGCAGAGACGGTGGCACTTTAACGTTTCCTTGTCTAGAATGGGTTTATCTCAAAATTTTATGTTATTTCAACAAAGTGGAGTGTTTACCATAAATAGCAGGGCCTGCAGAAAGCCTGTTGGAACACTCTTCCTACTGTGAAGCAGCAGTACCTCAAGCCTGAACCAATTTAGGGGAGGCATTGGCCATATGATTTTAATATTAACAAGTGGAGCAAATTTGTGAGTGGGTTGTTGGCCAGTTTCATAGCCAGGGGCACCTGCAACCCATCAACGCGGCTCAGGCAACAAGGTGTCAATGCACAGGCAGAATAAAAACACGAATTTGGTGCGTGCAGGGATCACTCAGCTCGTGGGGAGGTGTTAACAGGAGAGAGGAAAGGAAACCTGGCTGGTATTTGGTGCTTTGTTAGCAATGGCCCAGCTCTCAGAGGGGACAGGGCAGGAAGGTGGCACAGGGCACACCCCAGGCTCAGGTGGGTGGGGTGGGAGCAGGGCTTGAAGTTGGAGGTGGCAGAAATTTGCCCTGACCTTGTTTTAGGAGGCAGGAGAGTGGCACATGGGTTGTGCAGGTCTGGGAAAAGTTTGGAATGTGCAAGAGGGGCAGGTGGATCTCTCAGCACAGAGCAGTCTCCTGAAGTCACCCTAAAACTTGTGTTCCGTGAAGGGTCCTGGAAGGACCTTGGAAGGATCCTTCCCAGCTGTGTCCCGAGCTATTGCTTACATTTTTTGCAGGGATGTAATTTCTTGCCCTATTTCACAGATTTCTCCCTTCTTGCAACATCCCAGAGGGTAACCTCAGCCCGTTGTTATGTTCCTTCCATTGTGTGCCAGCTCAAGGGTGTATTTCCATTTATCTGAACAAGCACAGACCCGCAGTGACAGGATCCAGGGGCAGACAAATAGGGGCTGTCACAAAAACACAGGGCTGTGTTTGAGGGAACACAGCTCCTGATCCCACCTTCCCCCTGACAAACATCTGGAGCTGCTGTGTCCTGCTGGAGTTTCTCTTTGCCTTTCCCTCTGCTGCTTTAGTTCTTTATCCAGGCTGGGAATGTCTGGAGAAGAGGAGGTTGTGTGGAGACCGCTCTGAACCTTCCAGGACCTGAAGGGACTGCAGGGAAGATGGAGAGGGGCTGCTCACCAGGAACTGGAGTGAGAGGACACCTGGAACAGAGCTGTGGCTGTCCCTGGATCCCTGGAAGTGTCCAAGGCCAGGTTGGATGGGACTTGCAGCACCCTGTGGAGCAGGAAGGTGCCCTGGATGAGATTTAAGGCTCCATCCAGCCCAACCCAGTCTGTGATTCTCTTGCTTAGCCAGCCTTGACTTAGCAGAACATTCACCCTCCACTCCAGGAGGTTCACACACACCCTTGGCCGTGGGGACTTCCCTGTGCCCATGGTCACTCTCCTGCACATCTGGAGTAACACCAACCTTCTTCCTCCATCCAGCTGAAGCCCCCTGAGCCCACACTCTGCTTTGCCAGTCACTGTTTCCTGTCACTTGCCATGGCCTCTTCCCTGGAGGTAAGAAAATAACCTGGCTCACTCCTTCCCAGTGGTAATCTGTTGTTTTGGCATCCTGTGAATGACTGGTTTCAGGCGAGTCTGTCAGTGTCCCTTGCCAGCAAGCAGGTTTTGGATGTTTGCTTTGGGAACATTTTGTGGTTGAGTGGCTGTGTTCCATTCCACATGTAAACATGGGCAAAACTCACATTTAGCAGTTCTAAACACTTGGACACTGGTCAAAGGGGCTACTCCTCTTCTCTTTATTTAATACACTGAGATTTTGCATAAAGTACAGAACAATTTAGTAGCAGGAATGCCCAGGACCTGCCAAATGTATGATTTTGTTTGATTTTATTTTTAAAAATGCCTAGCACACAAGCTGAGCCTTTATTTGGAAGGATATATCGAGAAAGCAAAGCTTAATTGACTCTCAGACTGTACAATTGGAGTCATGTCTAAAAGCAAAGCTGCCTTTTCCCTCAGTGTGTGCTCGTATGGAGGCTGCTTTCCACTCCTGTGTTCATGAGTGGAAACCACAGTAACTCCCCATGTGACTGTGCCAGTATGGCTTGAGATTGGAACTGGGTCCCCAGCTCTTCCAGGCTTTATTTTTGCTTTCTCAGTCATCTGATTGCTCCCAGTGATGCCAATCTGGTTCCTTGCTGTGGCTGCAGCACCAGGGCCTTGTGTCTGCTCAGCACTTTCCCAAATCCAGACCTTTTCATGACTTTTCATATGGCAGAAGGTTGGGCCCTGTGTGTTTGGGCCCCCTCAGGGTATTTTCTACCCTGGGTTGTTTGTTGAGGACCAGGCATTGAGCTCACACTCATTTTCCACACTCATGAGAAATCCAAGGGTGCTGCTGATGTCCTTACATGTATTTATGGTGAGCTGACACCCACTGTGTAATGAAACCACCACTTCCAGACCTATTTTAGATCTAAATTTTGAGCCTTTTCTAGGGAGAGATCTGGGAACAAATCTCAGCCTTTCAAGGCATTTGAGTTTAAGGGCACTTCTGGCTCATTGAACTCTCGTGGGTTTTTCATGCCCAGCCTGGAGAGGACTGAGGATCTCTGGTAGCACTTGTTGGTGCTCCACAGCTTGTCTGCTCACATGATGCTGGCAAACTGCCCCATTTCCAGCTGCTAAATTGCATTCAAAGACCATTTAAAATACTTTCCTAATAAAACTTGCCTATAAAAATAGTTACTATAGCTGCTGCAAGGATGTTCTAGGAGCTGGTCCAAAAGACAGTCCCTACTGAGATGAGATCCACCCTACTAAAAAAAGCTGAGAAATTGCAGCCTTAGCAGGATTCCAGCAGGAATGAGCAGCAGCAGCAGCAAAGTGGCAGAGGAAGTGTTAATCAAACCTTGGGCTTTCTTAGTTAATGCACAGTCACTGCTGCAGCTGATGGATCAGATAGGGAACAGGGCTGCCTGGGTAGGGTTTCTGAGCTGTTTAAATATGTTACAGCTTGGCTTTTAAACTAGAAGAGCTTGGATTAATTGAGTAAGTGGCACTTAAGAGATTGCAGTTTAGGAGGACGTGGAGTGTGGCTAAACACAGCCTGGGTGTTCGCTGGCTCTCCCTCTCCCAGCCCGTGGCTGCTCTTTCCCCAGGCTGGGGACACAGATCTGCTGCAGCTTTTCTTGCCAGGCAGCTGAGACATGCAGCTGTTTCCACTCTTTGATCACAGGAGATAGCAGGACAAGCAGACCCAGTGCTGGTGCAAACTCCTTTTTTATTCAGAACAAGCTCTGTGAAGCTCAGCCCAGCTGCCTGGGCTCCCAGGAGGGTTGGTGCAGTGTCCCCATGGCACAGGGTACCTGCTGTGCTCTCTCTCTGGCCAGGTTAACTATTCCCTGTTTGCCATTCCACTCCAAGTGTGCTGGAAATGCAACTTTGAAAAGGATTATTTTCTCCAAATGCAGCAGAAACTCTCAGGGGCTGACATTTCCCTCTGAGCTTGAACATCTCCTTTCCCTTCTCAGGGGAAGGGTGGGTCTACCCCAGCCCCATCCAAACAGCTGATGCTTTAATTTATTTATTTTGTTATCAATTCAGCAAGGAAAACCTTTCCAGGTCTTTCTGATTTGTGGAAACCTCTTCTCCTTCTCAGCACTTTGTCCCAGGACAGAGACTTGTTTTTCTTCTTATTTGGACATGCCTGGTTCATATTATTCCAGCTGCCACAAATAGCCCAATTTCTCTTCTTTCATCAGGACTTTTTCCTTCTGTGCCATTCCAGGGGCAGACAGATCTGGATTGTCTCTACAGAAGGATGACAATAACAGAAGGAGATGTGGGAGCTGCTCCCACTCCATCATTTGCTCAGAGCTGGGCACCTTTTTGTGTTTTCAATGAGGATTTAGGAACAAACTTTACAGGAACTCCTCTTTTACCCACTTAAGCCCATACCAAGGATAAAAGTGCACATCTCCAAGCACATCTGTAACTCTTAAAAGCTTTTTACTGTTCTGCTCCCTCCAAAAAAGTGGAATAGTTTCATTATGCCCTGGAGAGCCAGACTGGTTTTTCTGAGTTCCTTTGGAAACTGGTGATTTTTTTCTGTTTCACTCTCTCCTCAGTCTTTTGATTTCTAGAGAGAAATTGTTGCAATACTTTGTTGTGTGGTGAAATCAAACCCGGGGCATTCAGGATTGATGCAAATAAAACAGCAGCCATGGAGCAACACGAGGTGCAGACTTTGTGCCTTTGGAATGGGCTCTGCTGCTCTGGCTGCAAGGGGGAATTGTCCCATTTGAGAATGCTAAAACATTGGTTTCTAGTGCTAGAAATCCCTTTCTGCAAATTTCTTCTTTTCTTTAAACTTACCTGGCTTTGAAATGTGTTAAAATGTAAATTTTTAGGCTGCTAATTGAGCTGTTTTAACGAGACTAAGATTGCAGAAACAGTCCCAGGAATGGGTTTGTTCATTTTTGGTTTTTTCTAGCATTGGAAGTGATGGGGTGTTTTTTAGTTAATTCTAAGTGAAATATAAGAACTTTTCCTTTCTAAGATGT
Source organism: Toxostoma redivivum (assembly GCA_013397375.1). Lineage (NCBI taxonomy): Eukaryota > Metazoa > Chordata > Aves > Passeriformes > Mimidae > Toxostoma > Toxostoma redivivum. The sequence goes on along the minus strand of VXBI01008022.1, from coordinate 395,841 downwards.
CTGATTCAGGAGTGGGAACTTAGAATTAAATTTTTACATCCATCTTAATTTTTGATCTGCTATGAGAGGCATAACATAGAGGGATATCCCTTATTTCATCCTTCTGCCTTCCTAGAATACAAAACTAGAACATAAAACTACATAACTACATAACAAAAAAAGAACATAAAACCACAGACTTTTGGGATCATTAGCTAAACAAGATCTGTGTAAAGCTCACTTGACCCACATTATCCAAATTAAAACCAAGATAATTTACTAACACTGAACTTTTCTGAAGTACCATAAGTGTTGACAACACCTATCAGCTTTAAAGTGATATTTGTGCTTTTCCTTGTGTCTGTCACTGCAGCTGGAATTTAGGACGTTCTTAAGATATGATTTTTATAAGTTTCAAGCACTGAGGTGCCCAAATTGACTTGAGTGATGCTCAGCCTGCATAGAAATCAATAAATATTTAGGACCTCACTGCAGGAGTGAAGTTTTTAGTGCGAGTTCTTGCCTTGCCATCACAATAACCCTCTCTGCCAGTAGGTGGGGTTCCAATCCTGTTAAAAAAACCTGGGAAACCCTGTCCATGACTGCTGGCTTCTCTCGCACTTCCATCCACAAGCTGGCCACATCTGGAAATGTTTGATTTGATATAGTGTCGTTTTACATTGCAGAAATGAGCGTAAGCGGTTTTTTAACCCACCAAGTGAGAAATGTGATCTGGGTTTTACTACCGACCCTTTAAATAAAAAACAGATCGCTTATTAAACCATTATCTATCAGGGATATGGAGAGGGTTGGAAATATCCCAGGATCAGGATGGGAATTGGAAGGGACACATTTCTGTCTACTGTCCAGCCCTGATGGGCAGAGCTGAAATACCTCCCAGGATGGGAAACAAATGCAGGGAGACAGGAAAAAGGAACAAATTCATCTCCTCTCCCTGTATCTGCCTTGGCTTTGACCATTCCCTCTCAGGCCTGGGGCAGTGCTGATAGGAAAGTGCTGAAATGTGTTATCAGGGGTGGGGTAAAATCTTCTCTCATGAGCTTGTTGTGCAGGAATAGATGAGGGAAAGCCAGCACATCCCAAATCCCTCCTCAGGGCAGGCAAGGACAGTGAGAGGAGCAGACTCCTGCCTTTCAAACAGAGCTCAGGAGTGCAGCAGCCTTTGTGCCAGCTCTGAACGTGGCACTGTGCAACCCCCTGTGCACTGCAGCTCAATTCTCTGTGTCCCAGAGGATGCACCCTGGTTATTGCCACTAATTCAGCCCCTTGTTTTCACCCCTCTTTGAGTGATGTTTCCTCCTTGATAAGGGCACATCCTGCTGCCTTTGACAGAGCTGCTCACGTGAGCAGGGCCAGCAGGGCTTGGCTCCCTGTGAATTATGACAGTTGGCATCTGAAATGAAACAAAGATCAGACCCGAGATGGATTTTTTCTTTTTTTTTTTTT
>VXBI01008022.1:383702-394377 GCA_013397375.1 Toxostoma redivivum | reverse complement strand
TTTTTTTTTTTTTTTTTGGCCATCATGTTGCATTTAAAAGCTTGTATTACTTTGGTTGTATTACATTGCATCACCCTCGCCCGAGTCAATGTGTCATAAAGCTGCCTGGTGTAATTGTACCCTGCATAAATGCACCAGAATGCCCCCAAAAAGTGATATTTCATGCTTGCCAGCTAACGCCTCAGCAAAGATTAAATCCACCAAAAGTAGGTATGTCCAATTGTTCGTTTGGATCAGCAAATAATTCATTACCCACATTATCTTTTTTCTGAAATGTCACTCCGTGTTGTAAATCACTACAGGGCCTGCTTAAAATGCCAGCACAGGGATTTGTTTTAAAGGGAAAATGAAATTTTTAGGGCCAATTCACACACTAGTTTTCCCCCTGAAGCAGGGCTGCCCATCTCCAAAGGCACAGTGCCTGCTTAGAGGATTTTTCTCCCTTGAAGTAGTGATTCTCCCTGGGCTCAGTTTATTCATGTGGAGACTCCCACCCAGGCACAAATCCTGAGAGGAACAAACTGGGCATTGTGAATGGAGCTCTTGGGACGCCCCTCTCTGCTCCCTTTTTGTGAATTATCTCAGGGAAAAGGATCATTCTGTTCTCTTTGCCCATCTGCAGAACTCAGGGGATTGCTGTGTTAGCCTGGCTTTCAGAATTAATCCCTTCAAGCTGGGATGAAGGGACAATGTTGGGATGTGGATGACAAGGAGAGACTCAGAATCTCCTGAGTGGGAAGGGAGCACAGGGATCATGAACCCAACCCCTGGCCCTGCACAGAGACCCCAAAAATCCCACCCTGAGAACGCTGTGCAAATGTTCTGGAGCTCCTGGGGCCGTGCCCATTCCCTGGGGAGCCTGGGCAGTGCCCAGCACCCTCTGGGGGAAGAAGCTTTTCCTGAAATTCCCCTGGCACAGCTGCAGGTGTTCTGAGAGGTCAGCACCTCCTGGAGCTCAGGAATTCCCTTCTGGGAGCAAGGGCAGGTGGCTCCAAGGAATGGCTCAGGTGGGAGCTGCAGGCTCCACCAGGGAAAGGCAGGTCCCTCCACCCTGTGCAAACACAGGCTCCAAAAGGCACAGGAGGGGAAGGCAAAGCCCAGGATTTTGTGGGGCAGCTCAAATTCCTGCCAGGACCTGGGGAATGGGGCCAGCTGTGGCTTGTCCCAAGGGGTGAGAAGCAGAGTGTGGAGCAGAACCGGGGTTGGGCTGGTCCCAGTCTCACTGCAGGGTGGGCAGTGACCCTTTGGGGTGCAACAGGAATTTTCAGCCAGTCACTGGCACAGGGAGAGCCTGAGGCACTGCAGGGATGTTGTCTTTCAGCATAGGAGGTTCCAGGCTCAGGTTGTGCTGTGAATTTTGACTAAGAATTTCCTCAAGAAATGAGTTTCTGAAGCACTGATGGATCTGGGGGAAAATAGAATAGCACCTCTGGAAGCCCAAATTGACCCTTTTCAGCAGTGATAATTGAAATAGTTCAGCATGATTTCAAACTAGGGACACTGCAACGGCTACAAGTGTTGGGAGTTTCCCTCTTATCAGAGTGGTGACATTAAAGCTCATCTCATTCCATTCCCTGGGACATCCCAGGCTGCTCCAAGCCCTGTCCAACCTGGCCTTGGACACTGCCAGGGATGGGGCAGCCACAGCTCCTCTGTGCCGGGGCCTGACCTGTGTGTCAGACACATTAATTAGCCATGTAATTAACCTCAGGATGTGCTTTGCAAAAGCCTCTAGATTAATTCAGGAAGGATGATGTATCCAGGTAGTTATTACCATATAATTGCTGCATTTTGCCAGTAGAAAGTTTCATGGAATATCCCAAAAATCCTGAGTTGGAAAGGACTCACAAGGATCATCAAGTGCAATGTCTCTGTGCTGGCTTTGTTGTTATGGCATCATTCAAACTTATGGTTTGTTGTTGCTGGGAATGTCCAGGAGTCACATTTGTTGGGAATAAAGCAGGATTTATTTTCTGCATTAGTTAATGGCACTTCCTCTCCTCAGCCACCATTCCGACTGGAGGGGATGAATCTCAAGCAGAGCAGCAAAACTCTTGGTAACACTTTAACAGGATTTATTAAGTTTGTTTGCTTGAATAAACAGCAGAATCCTCAAGCACTTTCTCTTCTGAGGATTAACAAGGAGCCTGGTTTCCTGACACTGTGATTTCAGGATTTTTATGGGTGTCTTTATCCTCAAATACATTCACAGATCCCAAATTTTATCTTTTTGTAGGTGGCAGGAGGGACATTGACCCTGAAGTGAGCACCTGCACTGGTGAGTTCCTCAGCTCATGGGTTTCACAATGTTTCTCCAGCTGGTTTAAAGCCTTTGCAGTCAAGTAGGCTCAAAAGATTCATAAATCTGTGTCCCAAATTTGCACCAGCACAAATTTGCAGGATATTTACTCAACACAAACCCTGCTCCATGCTAATTTTAGGAGCCATTTTTACATCATCGAGAGTGGAAAACATCACACACCTCTACTGTGAGCATCAGCTGGAAAGAAATAATATTGTGATTCATGTCCAGGCATTAAAGTTTACAGCTATTATTTAATGCCTGTTACACCTCAGTCCCTATCTGTGTGTGGAACTTGTTTGCTGTTCATGTTTCTCCACGTACTTCACATTCAGTTTCTGCCATCTCTCCCTCATTGCTTAGCCCGGGTAATTAGCTGTGCCGCATTTGGGGCTAATTAGGAGAAATTCCAGGCTACTGATACAGTCACACTCTTTGATTTTGAGAACTGCATGGAATGGGTGGCTCTGATCTGCTCCTTCCCAAGGAAAGCAGCACCAGTGACTTCAGCTGAGCCACTCCTGATTTATGGAGCTGATTTATCCACAATAAAGAGCCTGGCCCTGCTGGTTTCCCTGTTCTGTTTGCATTGGGGATGAATTATCCTGCTGGCTGTGAGCTCCTGAACCAAATGCAGGCTTGAATATGCTCAAGTAGTTATGAAAAAAACCCTTTGGATTGGGTTTGGAGCTTGGGATCCACAGGTTACAGTTCATCCTCTGCTAAAGCTCTTCTCTTAGCTTGTATATTCTATTTATACTGCACATATCTTTGGGTTTTGTACATAACCCTTAGGTGCTACTCAAGAATTCTAGTTTTTGAAACACTCTGAATGCCTTCTATTGAAGGAGGCATTCACTCCTCCTTTTCACTCTCAACCATCTTTTCATGCCTATATTGAAAATTTTAACAGCCTGTTTGTGAAAGAAAAAAAAAACAAGTTTCCATGTCCATATGGAAAATGACTGAAGGGTATGGACGAAATTAGGGCTTGCCTGTTGGAACATTAACAGATTTGTCACACTGTTAGTCCCAGCTAATCCATGCAAAGTTGGGAAGAAAGCAATTCAGGGTGGATTTGGAGCTCCTGGCTGTGGTTAGGGCTGTCCAGACCAGGGCAGGGATGTTCCTAAAGCCTCCTAAACACCAAAATCCGGATTTGCACCTGGAAACCACCTGGCAGGGGAATTTGCTGTGCCTTATATAACAAAACTATTGTGGAGCATGTTAACTTGGATGTGTAAATCCATTTCTCTTCATCACAGATCTGTGGAGAACCTGGATGGACCCCAGGAAAAGGTGTGGGAAGAGATTTTAATTGATCTGGAAGAGCCTGAGAAAGGGGAACAGTTGAAACCATGCAGGTGCACGTGGGTGTGTGCTCCCTTTCCATTCCTGAGGGGTCCTGAACCAGCAAGTTTGGGTGACAAAACTGGGCTGAAATTCCGAATTCTGCTGTGTCTTTGTCACAGCTGAAGACCCCCGGAGTTTGAGGTGCTGTGGGTAAATGTGCAAGAGACCCAATCCTTGTTCAGCAGCGATCAGCTGGGAAACAGTGATAAGGGAAGGGCAGCTCTTCTGTCCTTTGACTGGCCCTGTTATTTTATCCACACAGGCCTCTTTTTGAATCAAAATAAGAGAAGATGCCAAAATTTCCTGCAATTTCCCTATCCATATTCATTCAGAGAAAACTTAGGAAATCAGTGCATCTGCATTTCCCACTGCATATCCAGGATGAAGGATGAACTGTTCTCCACTCTGAAGCTCTGCTTTGATCCCAGGGTATTTCTGTTTAATTTCTGCTGTTTTTAGCTTTTATCCCCAATTCTTTCAGCCTGGGAAATGGGGTTTATGCACATACCTGAAACTCAGGCCATAAGAGACAAAGGCTGAAATGCAGAGGCTGAAGAAGGCTGGCACTTTCCTTTTGTAGTGTTTGTTGGTTTTTTTTTTTTTGGGTTTTTTTTTTTTTTTTTTGTTGTTGTTGCTGCATTCCAGTTCTGATCCTATCTGTTAATATCCTAGCTTGGCTTCACTCCCTCAGAGTTTGATGTCCCAACTTTTCCTTGTTAGCACCAGGAAATCATAAGCTTATAGAGAGTGATAGCCAGTGGGTCTGGGATTGATTACAAACAAAAATCCTAGATAAGATCATAAATTTAACCCATCGCTGTGATGTGATCGTATCAGGATTCAGGAACGTCTCAAAGTTGTTTCCGATTTTCAGCCCCTTCATCTGGTTTCCATCCAGCCCAGCTGGGAGCAAAGTCCTCTTGCGGTGGACTCTAATCCATGCCAGCCTGGGCTTGGAGGAACCCCTTGTTTCTGTTATTATTGTATTATAAAAATGGATAGAAATGCTTTAGACAGGATGGTTGTTTCAGGAAGATCAGCTCAGGCACTGCTGAGATAAAACTGACTCATGAATGAGAGCACAGGGCTGGTTTCCTGCCCTCCCATCCCCTTTCTGGACTTTGGCTGCATCTAAACAGCTTCCAAATGGTATTTTCACACCCTGACAGCCAGGAGAGGAATACTGGAGATAAAACCTGTACTTGAGAATTCCCTGAGAAGAGCAGCTGACCCAAACCAGCCGTGCCTGGTCCCTGCAAACCCAAAGGCTGCCATGTTTAATCCCCATTTCCCCATCCCAGGAAAAGATATTTGTGCTCCTTCTGCAGCCCCTTGCCTGTTTTTATATGCATCCTCCATCCCAGCTGCCAGCTTTCCTGCTGGAAATGAGTGCTGGGATGCAGCCCCTGTGCCTGGGAGCAGATTGAACTCTCCACCTTGGGCGCAGAGCCGGGGCCGATGCGCTCCCATCCATCCCTGGCCCCCTGGAACCAGGTGATTTAATGTTACTGTGGCTTTAACGGCCTCATCGCTGCTCTGGCTGCACAGGAGTTGTCTCCTGTGTGACTGTGCCTGGGAAAATCTATTACTGGAGTGCCATTAATCTGAGGCTGCCGCCTCTGGCACTTTCTGACTCTTCTATTTAATGGGCCTCTGCTTCCGGAGCTCTGGAGACATGCTGTTTTCCTCTCTTGATCAGCTTTGTTTAATTATCAAAATATTTGATGCAGAAAATTGACATTAGTTGTGAAGGTTCCTGCCTTCCTCCTCCTCCTCCTCCTCCTCCTCCTCCTTGCAGCCCTCCCTCCCAGCTCTGCAGTGGCACTGAGATCTTCTGTGTGTTCCACCTTCACCTGAAAATAGAAAATCCCTGGGACTGCTGCACTGGTGAGCCACAGGTACCTGCTGTGAGCCCTGCAGACCTGCACTTTTGTCTCCTTTCTGCACAGGTGACAGTGCAGCCAGCTGGAATTGCTGCAAACCTGGGAAGAGGGAGCCCTGTGGGTTGCTGTGCCTGGCTCCAGGCTGAGCTAACCCCTAAGTGAAGGCTCAGTGAGGCTCAAACTCATGGAAGTCCCTTAGAGCTGAGATTTCCACTCTGGCTTCCTTCTGTAGCCAAAGCTGGAAGCTTTAGAGCTTGTAGGTGTTTCAAGTGAATTTTGCTTACCCAGTGAGCACATTCCTCATTCCAGGGCTTTGGGGTGGGCCCATATGAAGCAATATTTATGGCTAAAACAAAGATCATGGGGTAATGCTGGTACCATATATACCAGGATCTTCATGAGCAGGGAATTCCTGCAGAAGTCCCCAGATTAGCCAAAAAACCCATGGGTGGTGAGAAGCCAAATTCAGCTAAAGGTAAATTATGGCTCTCACTGGATGTCCTGAGCTGCTGGAGCAGCTCTCACATGGAAATGGTTTCCTGTGCCATGGAGACTGGATGCCACTATGGAAAATAACCTTTCTCCAAGCAGAACTCAGCAGGTCTAGTGCAGGGTGAGAGGGGAAATGTCTGGGCACTGCTGTTCCAGCCAGGCCAGAGGAGCTGGTGCCTCTTCCTGGGTTGGGATTCCTGAGATCTGGGGCTGCAGGGAGGAAGAGCAGGGAGCTCTTAATGTGATGATGAAACTCAAACACCACTGTTGTATTGTTGCTGTTTGCTCCACTGGACTTGGCTCCTCACTGCCAGCATCCAAACACCATTTCTCCTTTCCACATGCTCTGCTTTCTTCACAGGACACGGACAGGCTGTGAGGAAGGTGAGGAAAGTACAGATGGGGGCTATAAACATTGCCCAATTCACTATCAACAAGTAAATCACATCCCAGCAATAATTATCCACCTTTACCAGCAGAGCCTTACGTGCTGCTGTCACCCTCAAACTGGGATTAGTTGCTGTTTGATGTTTGTGTAGTTCATTTCGGTCTCTCTATACAAATATTTCCATTTCCTCTTTTTAATTAAAATTAAAGGCATTACATTTACTAATTAATTCCTATTAGAAGGCTGTCAGAGAAGCTGGGGTGTTTGAACAAAGCATTTTACAATGAAAAATAAATAACATTTCACTGGAGCCAGAATATTTTGCAGAAGGACACAGATTTTGATGAGAAAGCTTCCAGGCATCAGTGTTTTCTCCAGCCAAAGGCAAAGGGACACTGAAGGAAGAGATGACCGGACACCAGTGAGCTTTGCCACTGCACAGATGATTTTATTTTCACCCCATGCAAATGGAAACAAGTCCAAGGTCTCCAAACCTTGCAGTGCTGGCTCAGAGCTTTGCTTCCAGCTGTGCTCAGCTGAGCCCTGCTGAAGGAAGGGAAGGGCTGCATTGGCACCTCCCTCCCAGCTGGAGCAGGGAAAGTGCCTGATACTGCCTAAGAGACAACCAAAATGGTACTTTCTGGGCTCAGGTTTTGAGCAAGTTTTCAGCAGAGCTCCCACTCTGTCTTGAATAAAGGCCAAATGGATGATTCACAAAAACCTGACCTGTTAGTTACTGGTCCTTGGCTGTGTAATGAAAAAACAAAGAGAAGAAATGAGATTTATGGTTTTTCCCTCTCCTCTCCCTTTTTGCAAGGTTTAATCTTGTGTGGTTTAAATTCTTCAACCCCTCCCTCCCACTGCTTTTATCCTTGGAATATTTTTGTGGATGTCAGTGGAGTTACCTGTGTGTAACTTGGGAATAATCCATGCCAGGCAGATCTGGACCACTCAGATAAATGGGAAATGCCAGAGAGATCAAATTCAGGCTCTCCTTGTGAATAACCACTGCAAAAAGATCACTGCTAAACCTCAGTGCTGTTTGGGGCTCAGAAATGCAAAGTTGCTCAGGCAATAGACATTCACTGCATCACAAATTTGGGCATCAGCAGAAGGAGCACCCTGAGCTTCATTTATACTGCAAATGAAAATACTCCTAAAGATACAAACCACCAAGGTGCAAAATGGGCTTTCCAATTCATAAGCACAAGCCACCACGAGTTAAAAACCTCTTGGTTTCTTTGCTGAGTGCCCCAGGCAATAGTTTTCATCTATATTTCTCCATGGTCAGAAGTCAGAGCAGACCACTGCTATCTAAGACCTTGACTTTTTTTCCCTGACAGTTACAATTATTACAGCCCGGGGGACTCATTTTCTCAGTCTGGCCACCCGCTGACCTAGCCTGCAACCAGAATACACTTTAAAACAAACAAACACCAGCTCAGCTCCCCTCTCCTCCTCCTCCTCCTCCTCCTCCCCCCCCCCCCCCCCCCCACCTTTACACCCCCCCCCCCCGCCCCCCCCCCCCCCCCCAGCCCTGGAATATTTTCACACCGCGCCCCTTGCAGAAGGATATTAGCCACTATTGCTGAAGGCACAATCACATTATCAGCACCATTCTCTCTCCCTTTCTCCCTCTCCTCCCCCCAAAGATAAATTTTTTATGTTGCTATTTTCTTCTCTTTTGTATTTGGCACTCGATATTTACGTGATAAACTGCAGAGCTGCTGCTAAATGGGCTCTGATACAACTTAATAAATACATAACAACATCCAGGCTGCACGGCACTGCCTGTCCTGGGCTCCTCGGGATCCTTGGAGATAATGGCTGCTAAATGAAAGCTAAGCCTTCCTGTAAGGAAAACAGATATTTATCCTGCAATAATTAATGGCATGGAATGAGCTGGCTGATAATCCTGCTCTGTTCCCTTCTCCCTGAGCATGGCTGTGCTGGAGCACCAAACTCCTCGGTATGAATATGTAAGGAATACACAATTAATATGTAAGGAATACACAATTAATATGTAAGGAATACACAGCTAATATGTAAGGAATACACAATTAATATGTAAGGAATGCACAACTAATATGTAAGGAATACACAGCTAACAATTTCTTCACTTGTCTGCTGTTGTCTGCAGCTGCAGCCAGGAAATGTTCACATTTAGTCTAGCTTTATTAGGCCAGACTTCAGAGAGAAGTCAGTGTGAGGTGCCCAATGAAGTGAGGGGATTCAGTGAGCACAGAGAGAGCAAATCCAGGGGTTGGGCCTCACCAAGGAGAGTCATGAAAGAAGAGAGGGCAAAAAAAAAGGTACAGATGGAGGAGAGATCCCAGGTTCAGGCAGATCCTCCTGCCATGGAGGCATCTCACATTCACCTGAAGTGCACAAACCTTTCTCTGTCCTCATACTTTAACATTTCCAAAGTCTTTTCCAAATTTTAGCAGCTTTAATACTTTTTTTTGTGTGTGTGTACAGAAAGTAATTTAACCTGGGTAATTTCTTGCCACACAATGGATGAAATATTCCCCCTGAACACACCAAGCAAACATGCAGTGAGGTTTTCCAGCTGAAACATCACTCTGTGTCCTGGAGACATGGAATCATAGAATCCCAGAATGTTCTGGGTTGGAAGGGACCTTGAAGATCAACTCATTCCAAAACTCTGTCCTGGGCAGAGAACCCCCCTCAGATCCCATTTGTACCCAGTAAAGGTGTTCACAAAATGCTTTTTCTTCAGGTGTCAGTGCCCAGATATTCCTTTAGCCAATGCTGGGATACTTCCTGTGGAAGTAGCATTTCCTTGTTTAATCCCTGATAAGAAAACTGCTCAAAGAGTCAGAGTGTAAAAAAATTGGATGGAGGTAACCTGTGAGTGTTGTACAGCTGTGATTCACAGGAGGTGACTTTAGCTCCTTCAATGCACACAAAGGTTTTGTTATCTTTCCAGGAAGAAAGGAGAAATTACCCCAGAGTTTGAATCAGCCACAGAAGAACATTAAACAAAATGCTTCAGCAATCTCTAAAATCGCCATATTTTTGAGAAGAGCTGCTTTCCCTGTGATGACATGGCTGGGAGGATGAATTCATGCACAAACACACACAGGGGACACATGTGGAGGTACATTCAGGAATCATTCTTCTAATTCCGCCCTACTTTCCCTTTCCAAAATTCCTCTCTTTTCTTCACCAGAGCCTTTCTCGGCCGTGTCCTAATTGCTGAAACCCTCGGCACAAAATGCCATCAGCCAAAAAACGAAGCGAGGCGGGCTCACACAAGCCGCAAAAGTTTGCAACACAAAGCCACGGGCACAAAGCGTTTGGGCTCTATAGAAAACCCCGGTGAATGCCAGGAGGAATCCCAGAAAACTTGGCACGGTGCTCCCAGGCGCACTCCGGGGATGCTGAGCTCGTTACATCCCGACACGGAGCTCGGGAAGGAAAAGCACCCGGGGCTCAGCCCGCGGTCCTGGGCATCCAGGGCAGCGCAGAGTGGGAGTTTCACACCCCACAAAGACACAGCAGCTTTTGCAGCCCCTGGGGCAGGGTTAGGGAGGTGTTTCCCTGCCTTGCCAGGTGATGCTCCTCGGACGGGGCTGTCGGTGCTGCTGGGATTATCTGGATTAGCTCCGGGCAGGAGCAGAACCACAAGGAGCATTCAGCGAGCTCGCTGCTCCCCGTTTGTTTAGAGACAAGCCATCTTAAACTTGTTGGAAGCCCTTTTTTATTGAATTCACACTCTTGTGCCAGGCACTGAAAGATTTCCTTTGGATGGAGAGCACATGGATGCGGGGCTGGCTGCCAGCCGTGGTGAGCCCCGAAAGCCCCGGGACAACGCGGGGTCACCGGGAATAACGGGAATGCTCCAGACGTGACCAAAGAGCGGCTCTGGCACTCACGGGGCTGCTGAGGGCTCGGTGCAGAGATAACACAGCAGGGTCTGAGCTCCCTCCTCCCCGCTGCCCTTCCCGGCTCCATCCAGCTGCACAGCCCCGCTCGGACTCATCCGGGCCCCGCTGCCCCAATGGCTGCTGCGGATTTCTTGCAGATGTTGCCGTAATTTTGTTGTGGTACAATTTGACATACGGCTCCCCGCTGCATCCGAAAGGGGCACATTATCTCAATTAATGTTTCACGGCAAACATGGCACTGATAGTATTCATGGGACTAAAGACTATTACCATTTGCATGGTGACTAGCACAAGAATTATGACTATGTGTGTTTTCCGCAGCAAAATTTACCCTCGGGCACCTTTT
>VXBI01008022.1:368918-383672 GCA_013397375.1 Toxostoma redivivum | reverse complement strand
CCCGGCGCCTTTTTTTTTTTTTTTTTTTTTTTCTTTTCCCTTTTTGGCTTGTGACAATGTTCCCTTTTTCTTCCTCCTTCTGTTTTGATTTCTACTTAAAGTTTTATGGCTCTGTCCCCTCCAGGGTGCTATTATCTTGTATGCTAATAGGGCTATGCATATTCTATTAGCGTTGTCAGTGTGAGATAAGAGGCACATTCTGTAAGGAGCACTCAGGGGGTAATAATCCCAGCAAGGGGTCTCAATGTTAGTACATTATCAGTCATCTTCACATTTCAGTGGAGCCTGTTTATGCACCTCTTCAGCTGCGCAGCCCAGACACCGAAAATTGCTGAATGTTTACGGAAACTGTTGTAGGGGAACATAATGGGGCTTGGAGATTGACTTGATAAAGGAGCCTTCTCCTTTTTGTGGCTCGCGGATCCAAGATGTTTGGAGCTGGGTGCAATAAGGAGGATAATACGTTAGGATAATATGTTGGGATAATATGTTGGGATAATATGTTAGGATAATGTGTTAGGATAATGTGTTAGGTGGCGTTTAGCCGCTGAAAGGAGGGGCAGATCCACGCTTTAAGAAAAGGATGAGAACAATCCTGGTTCCTCCAGAGATTTTTCCTTTTTTTTCCCCCCTCCTCTCCTGGTTCCCATCACCAACGAGGCCGAGACTTTTTACACCCTTTAGGCTCGAACTTGAGGGCCCAGGGAAAGAAAAATCGGTGTGAAGCGCAAATGAGTAACTATTTGTGACTCTTTGGGACTCAAATGGCATTCCTGGGTGGCAGCAGCGGGCACTGGGCTGTGAAATCAGTGTGGTGCCAGGGCTTGCCCCAGCTGCTTGGATGTAACTCCTGTTTCTCCCACTTCACCCGTGTTCCCACTAAAATTCCCAGCGATTCAGGGCCAGGAGTCCTCCTAGGGATGAGTCTGTTCTGTTCCCACCCTCCACTCTGGCATGTCTTGAGCAAGTCCATTATTTACCAAAAAAACCAAAAAGTTTCATCTCTTTTTCAGCTTTTCTAAGAGCACAGTTTTGAGGGAACCTTTCACAGTGTTAGGTTTTTATTGTGGAAGTTGTAGGAGAAAAAAAGAAAAGCCCAGTGTTAGTTCTTTGTATGTGAAGTTAGGAATAAATGTGCCTAAATGGCATTTTAAGGGGTTTTCTGTGTATTTCTCAGTAATGTGGTTACTTCTGATCCAGCAGAGCAGTGGATTTATGTGGTGACACCTGGAATATGATGAAACTCAAAGTTATCATTTAATTGGGCTAAGGATGGGAAGAAAAGGAGATTTTGTGCATTTCTCAGGTGGGATATGCCATTAGTTCTAAAATAATGGATTTTGTAACAAATTCACTGTCTGATTTGGGACAATCAGGGGAAATTTCAGCAAAATAATCTAATAGGTAATGAAAAATGGATGAGAGGTGGGGAACTGACCTCACATTTGGAATGGACAAACAATTTCTGGAGACAGGGAACTTTTGCTGCTCCTACAGAGAAACTTTTCTCTGAGTGAACAGTGAACAGTGCCATGGGCAGTGCCTTTAGGAGAGGCTGAAAATGTCACTCAGTATAAAAATGCAAATTTTTAAATGCAGAGGTGCCCAATTAGGGCATCTAAACTCAATTCCTGCCTTCAGGAGGGAGAAAAAGGCTGGTTTGGATCACTTGTGTAGGACTTCAGACTGCACATGAACACTCACTCCTTTAAAAATATTTGTCCTTGACATTTCCAGACACATGGCTCACACCAAATGTATGCAGCTCCATCTCCTGAGGGTCCTGAGATTAAAACCCCTGCTTTCTCACCTTGTGATCTGGCATTAATAGCTGATAGAAAAATCACAGACATGACTGACATCTTCCTAGAAATGTGAGCCTGTGGAATTAATGAATGCCATGCAGGAAAGCAGGGGTCAGTTTGGAAATAGGATTTCTGTTGCCAGCCATCCAGTCATGGACTGGACAATCTGCTGTGCTTTTTTTTTTTCTTTTTATTATTTTTTTTCACTTTAGCATTGAGGAAAATTGGTCTGGAGAATAAAGCAGCTGGAAAATATGCAGCTCTGTTTCTGTGGCCACTGGAAATCAGGCTGGCTTCTGTTTGTGTGCCCTCAGCACGTTCCTTGGCTGCTAAATTCTGTATCCTGGTGTTTATCTGCTGGGTAAATCTGCACATCTGCAGGTCCAGGGTTGGGTTGGTGCTGCAGAAGCTGAGCCCTGGATGCTCCATGGACAGGCAGGGGAAGGGTGGCAGGGGCAGAATTCCAGCCCCAAATCCATCAGCTGATTGAGGCATGGGAATCTCAGCTCTGGAGGATTTTCCATCCCTTTGATCAGGGCAGTGCAAGGGATGCACCTCACCTTGCCTTGAGGTTTGGGGATCTCCCACAGCAGCAGTGACAATAATTTTGTCATCTCTTTTCTACTTTTTTTCTGCTGCATGTGTCTCCAGATTTGTCAGCACTGATCATGTCAGGATGGATTTACACTTCCATGTTAAAATAATGCTATTCATAAATGAAACAGTTCAACCTCTGTACAAACATTGTCACCAGCATGGATTCAAATTGCTAAAAGTTCTCAGCAACCAGTGATGACCTCCATGGAGAAACTGCACTTTTCAGGAAACTCAAATATTTCATCAAAGAAGCAACATCTTTCTGGATATTTGTAGCATGAGATACAAACTTGGAAGCTTTTTCTTTGGAGAAGATGGATGATTTCCTTTTCCCTTCTATATCTTTGCATTTGTCTGTTTTCAAGGGCAAGGAAAAAAAAAGGAGGGGGAGGGGGGAAGATGCAAAGGAAGTTGGAAGAGAAAGAATTGAAAGTATTTTAGTTACACGTTTTTCCTTGGTAAGGAACAGGAATATTTGAACAGCAACCCAGAAATGCTGCCAACCTTTCATTTGAGAGTGACATGCCATTTCTCACTGCCCTGTCACTGCAGCTCCCACCCCTCTGCAATCACTTTTGTTGCTGCTGGGTGCACACCGGTTGTTTTGGCTTCCAGAGTGAAAAAGCAGAACTCCTGAGCCTGCCAGTAAGCCAGGAACAAATGCAAAATGTAAGGAAAAGGAAGGAAAAGGAAGGAAAAGGAAGGAATGGCATCTCTGCTGCTGCTCTTTTGACATCCCATCAGAAAACCCCTGGTCCCTGTGTGCTCCCCCATTATCCACAGGCACTGAGGGCATTAAGGGCTCACTCCAACTGCATTCCTCACTCCAGGTGTGTTTGAAGGGAGATTTATTTAATTTAATCGAAATGATTAAATTGATTCAGCAGAAGCAACCACCATAAACTGAATCTCTCTTTGTAGGACCAAGCCAGCTGAGTTTGTGGGAGCTGAAAGGATAAAATGAGTGAAATCCCCAGGATGGAGATATCTGATGTTTTCTGGGGGATTGTTATTGTTTCAGAGAAACTTCTGGAGAAAGGAACCCCCAAAACATCCCATTTGTGGGAGCTAAAATGATAAAATAAATTAAATCCCCAGGATGGAGCTATGGGGTGTTTTCTGTGGGCTCTCAGCGCAACTTCTGGAAAAGGGAACCCCCAAAACATCCCATTTGTGGGAGCTAAAATGATAAAATAAATTAAATCCCCAGGATGGAGCTATCTGATGTTTTCTGGGAGTTCCTTATATTTCAGAACAACTTCTGGAAAAAGGAACCCCCAAAACATCCCGTTTGTGGGAGCTAAAGGGATAAAATGAGTGAAATCCCCAGGATGGAGCCATTTGATGTTTTCTGGGGGCTCTCAGCGCAACTTCTGGAGAAAGGAACTCCCATTTGTGGGAGCTGTGGGTGAGGGATGTGCTCCCAGCCTGCTGCAGGCAGGAATTGTCCCAAACCCCCAGGAACAGGGCACAGCAGGGTCCCAAAGCCCAGGGTGGGACGCACCCTGGCACTGCTGGGAGCCCTCGGTGCCATCACCGAGCACAGCACAGGCAGCAATGTGGAAGCAATTACTGTAAGAGCCGCCTTTTGGGCAATTCCCAGAGAGACATCAGAGCCTGTATTTATGAAGCCTATTGCATCGGGCCCTAATGAAGCAATTAAGCAAAGGGTCCTCTGTGTTTGATCTAAATGTGGTAATTTTTACAAAAACATCGCCGAGTGATAGATACCCATAACTCAGAGTCCTTAATTGTACTTAATTTGTTTGGAATACGAATGTGCATTTAATTAAGCCGGGGCTTTGCCCACATGTTTAAAGAAGGGCTGTCAAGGAAAATTAAGGCCCAGTTTGTTTTCAAAGTTACTGGTTTTTATCAGGCCAGGACAGCGATCTTCGAACAGAAGGTTACAGATAATTAGGCAGAGACCTCAAGCCAGAAAAAAAAAAATTAAAAAAATCCAGAGACACTGTACAGCTGAGAAAGCAGGAAGAAAAACTCCTTGATGAAGAAACATAAGATTCAGCTGCTCACACAGGGAAGTCATGCATGGCTGGGATTTGGGAAATGGGACCTGTTGGTTAAAATGTGGTTTGTGTTCCTAGAACTGGGGGTGTAGGATGGCAGGAGCAGCTGGTTCCAGCAGCACTGGATGCAGGGATGGCATCACCATGGAGCAGCAGGGACAGGGAAAGGACAGTAAGCAATTTTTTTTGTCCTTGGGATTCCTAAATCTGGGAAAGCTGGGTTTTAATTACCTCTGTCCCAAGCACAGAAATATTGTAGGTGCCAAAATTCATCCTGTTGGGAAGAAAATCATTCTTAGAAAGAGAGTTTTTTCCTGGAGAAGCAGAGGTTTTGACTTGCTGATACTATTCTGAAGCAGCACTATTTTTATGCAAAAAGTTATTTTCATGAGTGGCAAACAGGGAGGAAAGCACACAGAAAAAAAATCTTGAGCCATTGTGGATTTAAATCTTCAGTGAAAAAAATTAAAGAAGGCAGTTAGAAATTAATAACACTTCAGCACATGAAGGAAAGGGGGATTTTTTGATATTGAAAAATTGGTTTCTCAGCACAACAGCAAACAAAGTCCATGTGTGGACGCTCTGTGACTCCTCAAGGATCACATGCTGGTTATCAGCTTCTCAACACTGTAATTTTTAATGTCCCGGTGAGACATTTCTGTCAAGGGATTCTTAGGGTGGAAAATCCTTCCTGTGGTGTTACCTTGATGCCTAAATGGGGCACGTGGGCAGCAAGGAGCTGTGCACTCGTCACCAGAGCCACAGAGACAGTGACTTTTGTTCAGAGAGGAGCTGCAGCTGGAACAGAGCTGGAAATTGAACCCAGATCCCCACTCTGAGGGTCTGAAGTGGGAAAATCCTCTTTTCTGGAGGGTTTTGTTGGGCTACAGTGCTGATGGCAGCTGCAGTGGCATGAATTATGGATCATGAAATGGGGAAAATTGGTGGATTTTGAAACAACAATTATTAAGTCTGGTGTTATCTCCTGATTCTGGAGCTGCCTTCATCCACTGACAGCTCAGAGGAGCTCGCTGTGGGATGGCACCTGCCCTTCTCTCCTTGGGTGGCTCAATTTAAATCTGGCAGAACACCCAGAACAGCCCTAATTTAGAATAAAATGAGTCGACTTAAAATAAACAGAATGAAATAAAATAAATCCTATGGCATTAAAGTTCTTTTGGCTGGATCAGGCCATGCCTCACCAAGATTTATGGCACGGGTGTCAGAAGGAATGTCCAGCCCAGTCAGAGCAGGATTCTCCCATGCTGTGTGAGGGTTTGGAGACCCCCAGAAATAAGATGTTGAAGGGAAAAAATGCAAGAGGGTGCTGAGAGGCAGCAGGAGGGCAGAACAAAGGCAGGGGGATGCTGGATTGTGGCGATCCTGGGTGCAAGGAGGAGGAAGAGGAGGAGGAGGAGGAGGTCACTATTTTTTTTGATGTATCCCCCAGCACACTGCACCAGTTTGCAGAGGCAGGCTCACAGCACAATCCCTCTCCCAGTTAATGAGTGTGGCAGCTGCTTCACCCCCTCACTGGTGTTTAAAATTTTTGCAGCAATAACAGAGAATTCGAAAGGACATCAGCGCTGGATTTACGGGGCTCCTGGGAAATCAACTGTTTCCTGTTTCAACAGCTTCTTCATCATAACTCGCTTTCTCAGACACTGAATGATGTTCTATTAATCTCCGTGTGCAGTGATTCCTGCAAAGCACAGAGCTGGGCTGAGCCTCAATTTGCGAACCTCAATTCTTTTTTTGTCTCTTCAGCGGAGTAAACTTTGGGCAGAGGTCTGCTGGCCAAGTGGGTAATTGTGTTCCAGCGCGTCGTGTGAATAATGCAGATAAAAAACCTCCAGTGAATAATTCATTTTGCCCGCACTCGTTTTGAATTAGCCCATTCATGGGTGTATCCTCGCCAGCCCGTGGATTGACATTGCAGCGCTGTAATTCGCAGGTACTTAAATATCAAAGCTGCTGCTCGCTGCCCGTGTTCCTGACCATGCTGGGGGATTGCACATGGACAACCCAGCGTTGTGTGCTGTCCCACAGAACTCAGGGTTCCATTTGCAGGCTAAACACTTCACATTATTTGTGCCTGTGATGGCTATTTAGGATTAATATCAAAAACTTGCAGATGAGGGCAGATATTTTGTCCCGGCTATAAATGAAAGGAAAATTATTTGCGGTTATTCCGTGCTCAGGTGCCAGTTTTCTGCAGCGATGTATATCACCAAAAATCAGATTACACCCTCACAGCCTGGCAGAGAGTTCTGGATTTTTGGTCAGGCAAAGCTTGTGAGCAGGAGGAAGGACCTGCCTGTAGGGATGGCATTCCTGAGAACAGCTACAAGGTTGGTTCCTCTTTAGGAATATAATTTACTGAAATTCAGACAATAATCTGAGGGGTGGGGGCAGCACTGGCAGTGCCTGGGCATCACTGAGAACCTGCCTGCAGCTCCAAAGAGCCTCGTGGAGAGTGTGGAGTGTCCCTCACCAGAGATATTCCAGAACCTTCTGGACACAATCCTGCTTGGGCAGGGGGCTGGGAACAGCTGCCCCGGTGTGGTCCCTTCCTCCCCATTCCGGGACTCTGTCAATATTTTGTTCATCTGAACAGAAGGAGCCTGATGGGGTCAGGTTTGCCAGAGGGGTTTTGGGAGCCCCTGAACTTTCAGTGGGTGTCCAAAGTGCTCTGCTCTGGCTCTGGAATTGGTGCCACCCACATTTAAAGCTGCTCCTCGGTGCTGGGTTCATTGGTCAGGCTGCTCGGTTTGTGGCTCTGTAAGCCAGGGTACGGTGCCAGCCAGTGGGAGTGGCTGAATGGGGAGGCTTCGTGGAAATTCCAGTGGGAATCTGCTCTCAGATTCTCCTGCCTCTGACGGCCAGCAGGCTGTGAGGATGCAGCTGCTAATGAGGGCTGGCAGGGCAGGGGGTTCTCTTTGCCTGCCTGGGAGTTCCTGCTCTGCAGAGAGAGGCTGATGCTCCTTTGGGCTCCTGCTCAGGCGCTTTTCCCTTTCCAGTCCATTAGAGGTGACAGAGCCGATGAGGAGCCTGTCTGTCACCATCGTCCCCGGGGGGAGAATCTTCATCCCTCCCTGTGCTCACACACAGCCTCTGCTCACACTCCTCAGGTTGTTCACCAGGACAGGGGGAGGTCCCCTGGGAGCTGGATCACAGCTGGATCACAGCTGGATCACAGCTTCCCAGCCCTGCCAATCCCTGCCCCACACCCCCCTCCTGGCACTGCTCTGGGACAAACCTTGCCCCAAATCCTTGGTGCTCCAAATAAATCCCTGGCCATCATTTCCTGAGCTGCTCCAAAGAAGATTTGTGTTGTGAACAGCTCTGCCCCTCTGCTTGGGGAAAGATCCCCAACAGCCCAGCAAACATTTCCCTGGATCCATCACCCAGGGAGGAGAAATGGAAGCAACCCCCTGACAGCTGGGCCAGTGGGGAGTTATTCTGTGAGCCACATGTGGGGCATGTTCAGCTCTTTCATTTACAGAAATGCACATTTATAACCCAGCCCAGGTCAGGCTGAGCTGCTGGGGGAACTGCTGCTCCTGCACTCAGGGGGACCTGCCAGGCTAATCCCAGGGGATCTGGGTGCCACAGTGACCTGACAGGGATTTGGCAGGGACTGGGGAGGGTTTGCATCCCAAGGCTTCGATGTGAACACCTCCAGCAGCAATAACATGTTTGGATTTCACTGCTGATGAATACGTGTGCTGTTCACACCCCACCTTTGCACCCTTCTGTACCTTTGCCAGAGTCCCAGTGTTGCTTCCCAATGCCCATTTTTGAGGAATAAAAGGCAAGGCAAACAAAAATATCTATATGTGTGTGTATTTCTATTTGTTTAAGTATTCTCCCATATCCTACTGGCATGAGCTTCCCTGTCTCTGGCTCCATAATACCCCCTTTTTCCCTTCCTATATCAATTCCAACTCAGTTTATTACAGTTTTCTGTCTGATATTCCAAAAATTATTTTTCTAGGGTTAATCCCTAACCCCCAGCAATACCACTGGGAGAGCTGTATGGCAGGCTTGAAATAGTTACTACTTGGAGCAAGCAGCCTTTTCAAGTCTTTATTTATAATTCACGGATTGGAGAAGCTGGAGCAACAATTTTTGGGTATAATGCATGACTCTGCTGTAGTTGTGTCTGACAGACCTGTGCTAATTACTCTGTGTGGGTTTGATGGAGAGCCAAGAACAAGTTGTAGAAAAATGTGAATCACTAAAACTCAGGTCCCTGAAGTCAAAAGTAAAACAAATAGGGAGAGATCATTATCTGAGGCAGAGCCTTGCTTGCTGTGTACAGAAAAAAAGCCATTCCCATGTTTTGTGCTTCTATTTTCTCCTTTAGATCCAAGTAGTATTTCTGTCTGTATTTGGAAAATCCTAATTTTGTACAGTTGGGGCAGACAGTGCATTTATCCTGCTCTAGACTGTCTTCCTGCTCTTTGGAAGGCTGTAGCTGGACTTTGTGTGGCCTTCAAAGAGTCACTTAACCTTCCTGTGCATCAGCTTAGTCATTTGTGAAAGGAATATTATAATAACAGACACCCCTTGGGGCTCTCCCAGATGTCAATAATTAATGGGGCTAAAGCAGTTGGTGAGCCTCAGATTAAAGGTGCTAAATAAAGGCATTAAATTAATATTTTTTACTCCAGGAAAAGCAAAACATCAGCGTGGGAAGTGTTGCTTTAAAGCTGGGAGTTGCTGTAAGCCTCATAGTATATTTTAATTTCCATGCTCCCAATTCAGCAGAGCTCTGAAATCCATTTTTAATTTTTCAATGCCCATTTTTTCCCCACAGCTGAGGGCTCCCAATCAGAGGAGCTGTTGGAGCCAGGCCCTGGAAGAGCAGAGGTAGAAGAGGAGGGTCTGTGCATGTCTGTGTGTCCATCCCTCTGCATGACCTCAGCCAGAGCATCCTCACCACGGGAAAGCCACAGGAATATGGGCAAAATGCAAATCAATAAATGGAGCAGCAGAGAAACCACAAGCTGTGCATTTCCAGGGAGGTTCTGTGCGATGGATGGAGGCTGCTGAGCATGACCTAATGCCGCAGGAAAAATCAGCAACCACCGACCTCAGCATCCAGGCAGCCCGAATATTGAACCAGAGGTCCTTGAGTAATTGTCCTTTCTTCACTCCGGGGGTGAAAAGGCTACATTAGACATTCACCAGCAGCAAATGGCACCTGACATCTCTTTAAGTGAAAGTCAGCTTGGAATTTTTTTTAATGGCCGAGCATAAATCTTTTAAATTATAAATCAATAAATAGTTAATTCAATAATAGGAATCTTTTAAATATTTAATGAGTCATATGCAGAATGGCTCTATAACTGGATGTTGATGGAACTGTGTCAAAGGAATTTGAATCAAACTTTTCTAAACTCTCCGTATTAAAATAGTTATTGATTCAAACATAAACTATGAAGACTCTGGCAAAAGTCGGGGGGGCTGGAGGGGCTTGGCATACATTTCCTCATCCAGGAAAATGTGAAGCCAGCAGCTTATTTTTAATGATGGATTCTGGGGCTTTTCAGGTTGTATTAATGCTCCCACTACAAAAATGAGAAAGACCCTACGCAGACAAGATTTCACATGTGCATATTCATTAAAATTCTGGTTTAATGACAGCTGTTCTCTGAAAAAACAGCTGGGGCAGCCTGGCTCTGCTCAAAGGGTTCTGTAACCAGCACTGGCAGGGGCACCATGAGCCATCCCCACTGGAAACTGCCCAAGGTTTGTATTTATTTTTTTCCAGGAGTTTTCAGGTGAAAGGCAGTGGGAGGTGTACCTATGGACACCAGGCCTGAGTTTGTTCCTTCAGGATCTGTAGTCAGTGTTCACTTATCAAACACATGCTGCTGTAACTCAACACTTCCCTTAATTACCCTTAATTGAGTGTTTTGTGCTTAATCCTCAGACCACATCCAGTGCTCTGTCATTCCACAGCAGAGGTGGCATCTTCACATCTCCTACAGCCCCACCTTGGCTTCCCAAATAACAAAAGAGCTCAGTGTCCATCTCCTTCCAGCCAAATGGGGAGAGGAGGGTGCTGAGAACAGCGAGAAGGAGCCAGTCCAGGGGGGAAATGCAAACAGGGAGGGAGGAAGGAAGGAGGGAAGGAGGGAAGGAGGGAAGGAAGGAAGGAGGGAAGGAAGGAAGGAAGGAAGGAAGGAAGGAAGGAAGGAAGGAAGGAAGGAAGGAAGGAAGGAAGGAGTTGTCTGTTGTTTGTCTGGATTGGTTTTCAGTGGGGCTCAATCACGGGTAAATTCACTCTGGGGGTGCTCAGTGCTGTGGATTCCAGAAACAGGTCCTGATGTTTGAGGAACAAAAAGGGCTTTGGTCCTAGAATAATGGAATTATAAGATTGGAAAAGACCTCCAAGATCATCAAGCCCAACCATCAGGTTTGGACCTCAACCCAAGGCTTATTCAGTATTTCAGGAACTTCTTGCCTTGAAACCACTCAGCAGTGATAACAGGGGAGTCTCCACTCCTGTACCAGAACCAGCAGTGAAGGCATTTGATGCTGCCTCCTGAAATAACAAAATGTGGTGTCAGGAACTCATCCCCACACCCTGCCCCCTTTACAAACTGGTTTGTGTCCCGAGGAGCCACAGCCTGACTGCTCAGGATTGGTGTCACTGCCCTGCAGGGGAGTCAGGACCAGCCCAAAGCCAGGCTGAGCATCACTGGAGCAGGATCTGCTGTTTGCTCTGCCCGTGCATCTCCAATCAATTGCAGTTGGTTCAATATTTGTAGCAGATTAGAGTTTCATTTGTATTCTGCACACCTCTGCTTTCTCCTCTCTCCCTGGGTGTATAAATATACCTCCAGAAAAGCTGCCTGCATATCCTTGTTGGGTTTTTTTCCTCCCTGAGATGACAGATACTGTAACAATGGCAGTAGATTAATATCTCCTTAATCAGCCAAATGAACATGACATACAAGGGTGACAGCTCAATTTGCTGCTAACAGATTGTGCCTATCACAGCCCTTCCATTCCAAGTGATGGTTATTTCTGGAAGAGATCACATGGTGAGGGGAGGACCTCACAGCTCAGAGGCTCCCATTAAATACATCAAGCACCTCATAGGTGTTACTCAGCCTCCTGTCAGGACACTGCCTGTGTGGGGAATGAAATGAGCCTTGACACAGACACTGGCCCTGCTCTTGGCTCCCTCTCTTGATTGCCAGCTATTTTTTGTTTGCTCATGGACTTTTTTCCCTGTTGGAGCAGATTCCTGAGGAGGTGCACAAGGAGATGTCGTGAGGAGGAAGGAGTCTGGGGGGAAGCCACGTTAAATCTGAGCCCCACAGTTCAAGTGGGATTTCGGGAGGATCTGGGTGCTAATTCTGAAATTCAGCCTGCAGGGTTTAATCCAGATCTTTCTTTTCCTGTTTCTTGCAGTGTTTGAGGTGAAGGGACTACGGGACCTGTGCAGGTTGTCCCCAGGGGTGTCCCCAGGCTCAGCCAGGTCCCTGTGTGCAGGACAACACTGAGCCCAGCTGGGGAGTGGCAGCAGCACATGGAAATCGGGCTCAGGGTGTGCTTGGGGAGCCCAGTTTGGGGTTCTGCACCTCTCACCCCCGTGCTGGGGACCAGGACAGTGCCTGGGTGTGACTTTTCTGATGTGCAGATTGTCCTGGGCAGGGCCAGCTGTGACAGGACAGCACAGGCAGCATCTGAGCCCCAGGGGCTGAATTTTCCATCTCCTGCTTTTGTTGAGACATCCTCACAGTGCTCTCCTCCCCCTGATTTTGCACCCAAATTTATAAAGCACAATTTGCAGGTGTCTGCCAGACCCATCCACAGGCAGGGATCTCCCCAAACCTCCCAGCAAATCCTTCCCTCTCCAGTTTTCTCAGGGAATGTTCTTGCACAGCTCCCAGCAGTTTGCTTCAAGACAAGAAATGTGTTTACTTTTGAAAGATAAAATCGAGTAGTTTGGGTGGAAAAGGTTTCCAAGACAAAATTGACAATATATTACTGAAATAATGGCATGAGGATAATATCCATATGATTGCAATTATGGAGCTAAACCCTACCCAAGGAGGCTTCTGTCATTCCCTACACTTGCCACAATTTCTGTCATACAAATGTGTTCATTATTTTTATCATTTTTTTTCTTATTATTATTAGAGGTTTTGCCATGAGAATAACTCATCAAGGTTTTATGACTAATAAATTCTCTAAATTACAGTCCAAGGATGCATTACTTTAATTTTTCCCTCCATATTCTGTTTTTAATTGCCAGGCAATTTCCCACTTGCCTTTTTTAATGACTCATTAGGCTTAAGGGGAAAGAACAGAATTTAGTCCAAGAAAGATCTTGCATTGAGTTTTGGACACTTCAGAAGGGAAGTGATACATTAAGAGAGGAAAAATCTGAGAGGAGATTTCAGATTTCAAAGGTTGAGGATATTCAAAGCAAAACAAACCAAAATTTATAAGGAAGCTGCAGGCCAGGTATTGTTTATTAATTCTTTGAACAATTATCTCTAATGAGAAATGCAGCCAAGATGTCTTTTTGGGTTTTGTAGGATGTAGATGCATGCATGACCTTTAATGTGTAAATGGACCTCCTGGGATCATTTCAGAGTTCTGAAGATTAAATTTAGACATGTCCTTAAAAACCTTGTGAAATCAGGACTGGAGGGAATAAAAGGTAACGCTTTTGGCTACAAATTCTTTTTGTGGGCTGTGTGCTTTGCTGGCTGGGGGTGGCTGGGGGTGTGTGAGGGCACCTGCTGGTCTCTGCTCTGGAATGAAAGGGAATGCTGCTTATTTGGGGCTTGCTGAACCCACTGCCCATTTTGGGGCTTCCTGAACCCACTGCCCATTCCAGCACTGCCAGAAATGGCCCCCAAGGGTGCTGCCATGGGATCTCTGTCAGCAAATTCCATCTGGGAAAATGCCTTTGTGCCAGGGTGGGGTTTTCCACTCTGGATGAAAAATGCCCAAATCTCACACAGGCATATGAGCCTTGGCCTTGGGTTTAGGTATTGGAGAGATGTGAACCCCAAGTAAAATTTTAGCCTCAATTCCAGCTGTATAAAGCAGTTTTTTACGTGCTCAGGTCCCCAGTGGTGCTCTCCCTGCCTTGCAGCCTGTGCCCATTTCACACTCCTGCATAACGCCCCATGTATCAAATAATTCCACAGGTTCTGCTTAAATCTGGTCAGGATCTTGTCCTGGAGAACTCCCCTTGTTCCCTTTCTTCACCTTGATGTAATTCTTCAACAGGTGATGGATTTTAAGGTCCCTCATTGTCATGGATTCTGCTTTTCTGGAGCATTTCAGTGGTTAACAGGCAGATCCCAGCAGCCTCTTCCTGGATTTGGCACTGGAGAAGCCAGGAGAGGGTTTAGGGGGCTGGGGAGAGTCCCTTTCCCAATTCATCATCCTGCTCAGCTTGTTCCTGGCCAGCCTCAGCCCAGCTGTGGCATTCCCTGTGGAATTCCTCCTGTCCCTGTTTCCCTTGGATGCTTCCAGGGGAGAGCATCAGGCTCCCACATTTCCCAGTGCTGCCATATTTCTCAGCACAAGCTTTCCCAGTCCTGCAGGCAGCTGAGTTCTTTATTCAAATAAAGCTCTTGATTCAAATCAGAAATTCTGCTTTCATTTTACACAGATTTTGAAGCTATTCCCAGGTTTCTACTGTGGTGGGGATTGACAATGAATCCCAGGGTGCTGCTGTCCCAGGAGTGACAGATAATCCCAGGAGTGACAGATAATTCCAGGGTGTGCTATCCCGAAACAGATAATCCCAGGAGTGACAGATAATCCCAGGGTGTGCTATCCCAAGGAGTGACAGATAATTCAAGATACCATGAGTGAATGGGGAAGGAGGAGCAGATTTCAAGTGGAAAACTGTAGATAACAAAAACTGATAAAAACCACAAATACAGTGCAAAATAAATTTCAGAATATTTAAGAAAGTATGAGATCTGCTGGTGATACACATTTAAACCCCTCAATATTTATAGACATTGTTTGTTTGGGGACAGGAATTTGGCTGTGCTGGGCCCTCTCTGAGCACACCAAATTTGTCCCTGCTTGGGACACATCCCCACATGTGCTGGCAGAGCTCAGCTGCTGCTCTAGAGCCCTGCACTGCTTCAAGGTTCTCAGGAAGCCCTAGAGAGGAGCAAAACCCCCCTGACTGCATGGCAGAGAGGCAGAAAAAGGAGTTTACACTACGAGTACCATCCCAGCTGCTCTAGAGGGAGGCAGAGTGCCGCTGCTCCAGGAATCATTGCTGCCTTGTGTGAGCAGCACAATCAGCAGCAATGAGGAAAAAA
>VXBI01008022.1:329900-368885 GCA_013397375.1 Toxostoma redivivum | reverse complement strand
AAAAAAAAGCCCTTTGTCAAGTGTGTTTCATCTGGCAGCACGGGTTATGCCAGTGGCAAAGTCCTTAAATATTCCCCTCCATCAGTGGCTCAGCAGGATTTTGCTGGCCAGCACTTTCCTGCGATTGCAGCTCCCCGATTGCAGCCCTCACAGGGCAGGACCAGGGGGTGCTTTGGGAAGCTGAATTTTGGGTAATCAGGGCTGGAAGTTGTAACAGAGTGGTCCCAGTGCTCACATCTGGGCTCCCAGGATGGGGGGTGATTATATCACACGTGGGAGGATTATTTAAATGCACTCCTCCATATTTCTCCTTCCTCTGCTGAGCAGCAGCAGTTTGCTGGGAGTGTCTTCCACCAGGTGCTTTCCTGGGCTTCACCCACAAAATCATAAATTTTGGGAGTTGCACCTTGTGTTTGATGTGAGATAAAATCCAGCCTCGCTGGAGCTGATGAGCTTTAGCCAAGCTTGCAGGAAATCTTTTCTTCTACAACATTTTTGGTTGTGTTATTCTTAAACTGGCACAACAAATTAGCTAGCAAACTAATTTTACTAAAAGTAAACTAATTAGTAAATAGATTTTAATTAATATCCAATTTTTAAAATGTATTTGCATGCCTGTTGAGGCCTTGTGCATTATTAAAAATAATTTATTGAATATTAGACTCGTCCAGGACACTGCTCACTGCTCTGTGGCCATTCCATACATCTTGTGCCTTGGGAATGGGTGGAGCTGGCCTGGCTCTCCTGCTCCTCAGCATGATTTTAGACCTGTGTGAGAAAACCTGAAATGCAGTTCACCCCAGCACACACAGCCTGGAAATCTGCAGCTTTTCATCCACGAAAAATCCGTCCCAGGGAATTGTGTGTCACACAAAGAGTTTGCAGAACAAAGTGATCCCACTGCAGTCCCAGTGAAACTCCTGAAACTTTTGCCTGTGTGTTTGCAGGCCATGGTTTCCTCTGGTAACTCAAGTCCTAACATGCATTAACTGTTTAAACCCAATTTCGTTGCAGTTAAAATTGAATATGACTGTTAGTCTAGAAAATATGGCCTATTTCCTTTTACTAGTTAGCTTTTAAAGGTGTTTTACAATTCAAATGAGCCATGCAATTAAAGGTGACATTGCCAAAACTGGACAGACTAAAATTAGACATTCCTGCTGTGTGTTAGAGCTTGGCCCACATTTAGATCATGCTGTCTTTGGGCTGTACCTGTCTGCTCCAATCTTGTGAGTCAACAGGACACTGAAATGTTCCAGAATCCTGGGGGTTGTTCTATTCTTTCTGTCTTCCAGGATTACCTGATCCTTTAGGGCTCCAAGCACACTCATGCACACACACAACAATATTTTAGCCTTTTTTAAAAAATTATTTTTATGGTTTTTGCACTGCCTTGACCACCACAAACCCATAATTAGGAGCAAGCTCTGCCTCAAATTCCTGAATTCTGCATCCCAGAGCGGGCAGCAGGGTGTGTGTGTGCTTCTGACCTGATGGACAAGGGCTGAGGGAGCTGCCAGGCTCAGGGACAGTCACTTACTCCTGCTTTGATCTGTAGTAGCCTCTGTGTAACCCCTGAGTTACAAGGGTGTTGAAAGAAGGGTCTCTTTCCACCCATGGGTAGGAGCTGGAGAAGTGCCCAGAATCCCTGATATTCTAAATACCCCAGAGCATTAATTAATTAATTATACCATCCCTGGGTAATCAGTGGCATGATTGCCATTAACAATCAGCACTGTGCAGGATCCTGTCCCCACAGTTTGGGGACACCAGTGTGGGGATTCTGGGACTCCCCAGTAAATTCCAAAGTCAGAGGTGAGGGCAATCCCCCAGAAAATGCCTGTTGTTCTCTGAGCAGGGGAAAACCCTCCCTGGTTCCAGGCTCAGCTCCCTGGGTTTCCTAATGGCATTCCTTGGGATCACTGGAGTTGCTGATTTCCTCTTCCAGGGAATTCTCTCCATCAGCCCATCTGAACTGCCTGACATGATGCTGTTCCCTCGTAGCAGCAAGGTGAGGAAAATTCACTCACTTCTTTCTGTAACAGGGGACAAGGATTGAATATTTACAGTTCCAGAGGGATGTGTGTCCACCTCAAAGCCAGAAATAGAAAGGATATTCAAAATCTTTGGAAGAAAAAATCCAGAAAAAACCAACATAAAGTGTATTTTAAGTTCCCCAGTGCAGCTCCCTGGCAAGACAAGATTATATCCCACCATACACAATAATGCAGTGTTTGTGCAGCACGTTGAAGGGGTTTTACAATGTGCTGTTGAACTTCTGTGTTATAAAATAGCACATAAATATGCTAAAAACTTCTTGTATTGCCTGTCTGCCTTTCTCCATGCCTCACTGCAGTGCTGAAGCGTGGTCCTGGGAACAGGCACCTGATCCAAGATCAAGGAATCTCTAAAATTCTCTAAAAAAATGAGTTTTTACAGCATCAGTGACAAGATCCAGCCCCTTCCAGAGCAGTTTGAGACACTTGGAAAAGCTCCATCCACTCCCTGATGGCAGAGTCAGGCCCAGGCACACAGGGATTTTCTGTGTGAGTGATTCCTGCACTGAATGAGGGATTTGTGGAGTTTGGAGCCGTTGCAAAAATAAAAGAAACTGGAGTGCAGGTGCCTAAGGATGGAGATAGTTTAAAACTGGGATTGTGTCCTGAGGAATGGGGTGAATTCTCCACTTCCAGCCGCTGTGATTTATTTGAGCTTCCCTGATACCTTCTGGACTCTGAGAGGATGAACCAAAAGCTCCTTGAGCATCTCCCCCCATCCCTGCCAGCAGGTACAAATGTATTCCCCAACCCAGTAAATCCCCACTGTCAGGAAACAAAGTAGTTTTTAAACTTTAACGAGCAGAGTAATGGAAATGAAATACAAAGGAAATGAGAAAAAAAAATGAGTAAAATGTCTTTTTATTTTGGTATTCTGCAGCAAAAAGTGTGTGCACTAAATAATAAATAAGCCATGCAATGTTTTTACAGCTTCTTTCGTATGCGTGAATATTTAAAACATGCAAAAATGTGGAATAGGCATTTACTGGGGACAAAAGCAGAGAACTGATTTTATGTACAGAGAGCAAGATGGGAAAACCAGAGAAATGCATGTTTAATGGCTTGCTGCTCACAGAAGGGAGATATTTCCAAGTGTGAACATATTTGTAGACAAACCAATCTGACAAGTCTGCTGGGGGATGATGGATTACAGCAGAATTGGCCTGGGAAGCAGAATTTTGTCGTGTGGGTGCTCGTGGTGTAAACAGTGCCTGGGGCTGGCAGCAGGGCTGGGAGCTGGGGCTGGGGGGTACCTGAGAGCTCCTGGGTTTGTTCAGAGCATCCATGGCTGCTTTTCACCCCTTTGTTGGGTTTATTCTGTGTTATTCATGGTCAGGAGGTTGGTGATGCAGGAGGAGACTCAGGGGCTGCAGCTCCTCCTGAGGGACAGCTCTGATCTCTGCTCTGGGACAGGGACGGGGGTTAGGAGCTGGGCCAGGGGGGTTTAGGTCAGATTTTGGGACAGATTCATCCCCCAGAGGGTGCTGGGCACTGCCCAGGCTCCCCAGGGAATGACTGGAGCTGTTCCAGGGGGGTTTAGGAGGTCGGATTTTGGGAAAGGTTCATCCCCCAGAGGGTGCTGGGCACTGCCCAGGCTCCCCAGGGAATGGGCACAGCCCCAAGAGCTCCAGGAGCTGTCAGGGGTGCACAGGGTGGGATTTTGGGGTGTCTGTGCAGGGACAGGAGCTGGATCAATGATCCTGAGGGTCCCTTCCAGCTCAGGACATTCTGTAATTCTAAATTTGAAGCCAGTGACTGTGACCCCTTAAAGTGGTGTTTGAAGAGAGGCTGGGGGGAGCTGGAGAGAGCCCTGGTGCAGTGCCAGGCTCTGGGCCAGAAAATCAGAGTATTGCCCCCAGGGATAACAGGAATCACCCAGGTCCTGAGCCAGGGGAGTGCCAAGGGCAGCCCTGGGGCTCTGGGGGCAGCTCCAGCCTCAGCCTCCTGCCCTGCCCGAGCCTCCCCTGCCTCCCTGAAGTGTCACAGGCCAGGCTGGACCGGGCATGGAGCAGCTGGGACACGGGAGGGGTCCCTGACCATGGCAGGGACATTGGATCATCTTTAAGGTCCCTTCCAACCCAAACCATTCTGGATTCTGGGATGCCTGTGCTGATGCCAGGCTGGGGAAGTGAGTGTGACTTTATCAGGGACTTTCTCCAGGGCCACTTGGCTCTGTGCTTTGTGCTGGAAGTAGCTGAAACCAGAGAAGGAGCAGCCTGCTGCCCTGACTGGCAGGGGCTCCCTGCTCCCTGCCTTATGGTTTAATGCTTCTTTAACTGGATTTTTTTTTTCCTCCTGACTTTTGATTTCTTTCTGCCAACTTTATATTTTAATGCATGTTTTTATGGAAATATTTATGGTGCACATGTTGCATATAAAACACTATCATAAAGCTTTTTTGCTTCAGTCCTGTTGAAATAAATGATGTTATTATTATAATAATTTCATAGAGTTATATCTGTTCTGTAATGAAAAAGACCTGTGGCTGCTTGAGCCATCAACCCAGGCAGTTTTTACAGCTTTCTGTAGCTGCAGTGACCTCATGGAGCTGCTGAAGCTTTTAAAATACTCCATTTCCCAGCAGAAGTGGGCACACAGAGCAGAAGGAGCAGATAGAAGCAGGAGGTTTGAGCAGGGAATCAGGATGGGCTTCACTCTGCACACAATGTTGTATTTGATGGGTTTTGTTATTGCACCACCAGAAATGGGGTTATCTCCTTCAGAAATGAGGATGCTGCCCTGCTGAGATATGGACTTGGGGCTTGTAAAGGACTTTTTCCTCCATTGAACATTTGTCCAGCACTTAAATTACCCAGCTCTTGTCCACCTTCAGCTCAGCAGATTTTGGGTTTCTCAACAAGAACAGACCCAAACCCAGGCTGCAAGGGAGCCACAGTAGAAAAAAACCACATTAAATTTGTGACCATCTGCTTGTGTAAGTTTATCTGTGTGTGCCTGTGCGTGCACACTCACAAGCCTTAATGACAAATTTGGAAAGGGCTAAAGCAAACAACTGCAAAGTACTGTGAGATTTTAAAAATTAATACTCAAACATGAAAATGCTTTATACAAGAAAGGAACCTTTTAGTAACTTCTGCATCCTATTTGGAAAAAGTATAATGAATAATTCAGCCCTGAGCTGAGGAAACTGATTTGCTGAACATGTGGAATAAATCTGGGGGTGAACTGGTCCAGATCACCTGAATGGAGAGTTTGGAGCAGGAATGATGAGAGTAAAGCATGAGGGTGTCTGTAGGATTGTTGTGAGGGGTGTTCTTTGTTACCACTAATGTTATTTAGGATCCTGAGGATGCTGCTAACTGTGAGTCCTTTGGGAACCCACCAGAGGAAAGTTTTTAACATTTCCAGCCTGGTTACTCAGGAGATGGGGCAGGAGGGAGCATCACCCATGGTCAGACAGGGAGAGTCCTACAGCAGGGTCATATCAACTTTCAGTTAAAAAAATAAATACTGAGTGAAAATCACCAGAACAGCCTCAGAATTCAGCAGCTTTTGGGACTCTGTGTCCGTATTAGTTGAAAGAATTTTCCAGAAGATTATTTTATCTTTGTAGAGAGCGTAGTCAGGTGTCCCTGGAGAAGATGCTGCTGTTCTTTTATTTCTGTCACAGCTCAGAGTTAGAAATGCTTCCCCCAGTACCTGCTGCAGCTTTCCTCAGCACAGCCAGGTGTGAGCTGCAGCCCCATGAAAAGTGGAGAGATTAAATCCTCTGCCAGGAGAGCTTTGCTGCTGCTTTGCTGTAGGACTCAAACTTGTTCTCTTCAGAAAGAAATGCCTCAGTTATCCCAGAATAACCCCAAGACATGAGCCAGTTGGGAGTCTCTGTTACACTGTGCAGATAATACTGTGAATGAAATAAAATTTAATTAAATAAATTATTTCAGAACCAACCAGTGGCACTTTGGAAGCAGCTGCACCTGCAGAAACAGCTCCTTGTTAGATCTTCAAAACCAGGAGTGGAGTTCAATGGCTGAGACAAAAACTTGAAAGCAGGGAGGGCAGAAAGGTCCCTCCAGCAGGTCAAGGTCATCCTTGGGCAGGATCAAAGGGCAGGGGCTGGGGGAGTTTCGGGGAGAACAAAGAGTAGGGCAGGAGACGGAACCCCAGTTCAAGTGTTTAGGGGATGGGTGGACTGAAAACTATTTTGATTTCCACATAAAGTGTGTTATATGTTCACAGCACTGACCCCGATTTACTCTCTAATTTTTATAAATGTTACACTTTGAGCATTTATTATTGTCCTCACTGTGCTCAGGTACAGGAACTGCCAGGAGGTGAAGCCACCTCAGGGAGGACTTTTGTCCCTGGCAAAAGCAGCTCCAGGTTGTTTTTTCTGGGATTTCTGTGCCTCTGTGGTGCCAGCTGAAGCCCCACACTCGATTCCATCACCTCCTTTTTGACTTTTCTTGTGGAGCTCCTCATGGGTGGGGCAAGGGGGAATTTCCAGCAGAAAGAACCAGTGTTTCCTCACTTGTCAATTAACCCCAGGCACAAATTCACTTGCTGCCCTCAGAGCAACCCAGGCAAGGCTGTGTGGTCCATTTGGAGGGGCAATCCCATCTCAGGATGCTGGGAGGGCACAGACTGAGCCCCTTTTCTGCCATGCCATAAAAGAGCTGGGCTTTGCGTAGTGTGCTTTGGAATGAGCCCCTCGGAGGAACAGGCTCCATAAACTTTTTATAACCCATATTTTATAAGGTAGAATGAGTTGGTCAAAAGGAGTTTTTTCATGTGTGTGTGCACATGAATCAGACTCGTGCACAGGTCAGTCAGCCTGGCAAAGCAGGCTGCACCACAGGCCCAGTGGATGTGGAAATCTCATCCAGGGGTGTGGATGAGAGGAAAAACTCTTGGGAATGGCACAGCATTGCTCAGAGAGGATCAGGACTGTCCAAAACCACACTGGACAGGGCTTGGGGCAACCTGGGCCAGTGGAAGGTGTCCCTGGCCATGGCAGGGGCTGGATTCAGTTGGTCTCTGAGGTTCTTTGTGAGCCCAAACATTCCATGGTTCTATGGAATGCCAGCACCTGGCTCCTGCTGACACCCTCAGGTGAACACCAGGTGAGCCAGGCGCTGTAAAACCCTGACACTTCAGACAATGCCATTTCAAACAGGTTTAGAACCTGAATTTTAAGGAGTCCCAGCCTCCCAGGCTGGGAATATCTCCATCCTCCTCCATCCAGAGGTGACCACAAGGCTGCTGTTCCCTCAGGCACAAACCCTTGGCCCACCATGGTGCACTTTGATGTGTGCTAAAGGTGTGAAAACCCCTTCTGACTCCACAGAGAGGAGTGGAAGAATTCCATAAAGTTGCTCCCAGTGCCACAAGTGCAAGACAAGAGAGAATTTGCTCCCAATATTCGGCAGCTAAAAAAAAAAAATAAATTAAAAAAGCCCCCAAACATCACTCTGCAACAATAATTTAGACATGGGTAGGATTTGAGGAGCTGTAAGGAATATTACCTGCCATAAAGTTCGAATGGTGTTGAATTTACAAAAAATGCCTGATGTAAAATCATACTGTCAGGAACAATTAGCCATGGTGCATAAAAAACCTCTTACAGAGATTACACTTCCCAGATTGTTTTACAGGAAAACTTTGTGTTAATGTTACGCTTTGAATGCCTTTTGCCATGAAACATTTAAGGAACAACAGTTTATAGTCTCTGATCTTTATGGTTTGGAAGAATGAACACTCTCCTCATGTTAGGCCAAATTGATGTTTTAAATTCAGGAGAAACCCCATCATGGCATAAAAAAGGAGAGAATGTCCTGAGAAGAAAGTGGTCAAATCATTCCAAGATGTTATGGGTTTAAGGGTTTTTTTCAGCTTTTTTTCCTATGGAAAAATTTTCATGGTCCTGGGCATATGGTCAAAAAACACAGAAGTGAGATATTTTTAGACAGGCACATTTGGGATAAAATTACCCACTCTGGAGTGCTCAGGGACAACCTGGCGTGTCTGTGGCACTGAGGATGGCAGGGGAACATCCCTCCTTGCATGGATGCTGCTCCAGCTGGATCAGGAGCACTGAGCAGAGGCTGGAAGCCTTCTCCTCCTCCTGCTTTATGTCCTGCTTTATGTCTCCTCCTCCTCCTGTCTCCTCTGTGTCCATTCCCACAGCCAGGCTCAGGGGAGAACCTCTGCCCACCCCAGCACTGAGCAGAGCAGGGTTTGCCCTGGCAGAACGAGCAGGACTGAGCACAAACACACCCTGACATAACCCTGGCAGGGAAAGGGGCTGAGAAAGGGGGTCCAGGGAGGGGAGGGACCCTGCTGTCCCCTCACATCAGGGGAAGCTGCAGGAAAAGTCCCTCCAGTGAGTGACACTGACACTGCCAGGACATGGCTGGTGCATCCCCTGTGCTGCCAGCACCTCCTGTGCAGTGCTGGTACTGACATGGGGCTGGTCCTGTCCTGGGGCTGGTCCTGACATGGGGCTGGTCCTGAACTGGGTCTGGTCCTGAACTGGGTCTGGTCCTGAACTGGGGCTGGTCCTGTCCTGGGCCTGGTCCTGTCCTGGGGCTGGTCCTGTCCTGGGGCTGATCCTGACCTGGGGCAGGTTCTGACCTGGGGATGGTCCTGCTCCATCTCTGGTCCTGACATGGGCCTGGTCCTGACTGGGGCTGATCCTGACCTGGGGCTGGTCCTGCCCCATCTTTGATCCTGCCTCATCTCTGGTCCTGCTCCATCTCTGTCCAGTTCCATCCCTGGTCCTGTTCCATCTCTGGTCCTGTTCAATCTCTGTCCTGTTCCATCTCTGCTCCTGCTCCATCTTTGGTCCTCTTCCATCTCTGGTCCTGACCTAGGTCTGGTCCTGCCCCATCTCTGCTCCTGCCCTGGATGTGCTCCTGCAGCTCAGGCTGTCTGCAGGGACTGAGGACCCAGCTCTCCCAGCCTGGCCTGCAGTTCAGTTTTTTCCAGCCCTGTCAGCACCTGCAGCCAAGGCATCCCTGGCAGCTCGGGCTGGATTCTGTTTGGCCTCACGCATCATCACCAGCCTTGCCAGCTCATTCAGGCCCGGGGTGATGATGTGTGAGGCACAAAAAGCCCAGCCTGGCCTTCAGGTGCTGGGCACAGTGACCACAGGGGAAGGGGAATGCTCTTGCCATGGGTCCCTGTGAGCCAGCACGACCTGGGAATCCTTGAGGCTGGAGCAGGTCCGGGGCTCAGCAGGGTGAAGGTTCCTGTGTGGGGATTTTGCTTTGGTTTTCTTCTCTTTAAGGGGTGCCTTGATGGGCACATGAGTATTTTTAGGAGTGGCCTGGCATCAGATTAATAAATACATCTTGAGCTGGACTGTTCTGTGTGGGATTTTCTGTTCCCACCAACCCATATTAGGAGATGCAGTTCCAAAATAACTGCAAGTGCCCATAGCCCTGCAAATAACCCAGTGGAAACTGCAGAGCAGGAAGCAGAGCCAGGCAGAAGCATCCAGAATGCTCAAAAATCATATTCCATACATTTTCTGGCAGGAATGGAAAAGCAAACCATGGAAGGTCCTGGAATATGTGCAGGTAAACACTGAGTTTGCAGAATTCTACATGTCTGGAATCATGTGCTGTTTGCTTGAACTGGCATGGGAAAGGTTTTTTAGGATGGTGACCAAACAATCTCAGACTGGGTTTGGAGATGATTGAGCTGGATTTTGGTCCCTAAATGTTTCCAAGGGTTGATGGCACCACATGGAATCACAATCTGTCAAATTCTCCCAGGTGTGTGATGAGCAGAGTGAATAAAACCAGGGAGATCCCCCTGGGAATTCAGGCATTTCCCTGTCTGCAGGTCCAGGTTTGCAGCCAGCAGTGAGAAAAGGCTGGGAAGGAAGGTGTGGATCCATGAAGAAGGTGAAAGTTTAGGGGGAATTCTCATTTCTTCTCATTTCATGTGGGATTTAGAGGGACTCACATTGCCCAGGAATGCCAGGACCGGATCCTGAGCTGATGGACACCAACAATTTCCAGCACCTTCAAGGAAAACTGGATTTTTTGATTGATCCTGATGGGTGTGGGATGAACTACAGAGCTGTACACCTGGAAAATCGACCCTGAGCCTGCTCCTGTTTGTTCCCTTTTCATTAGTTTGTTTACAGAACCTCAAAAATCTCATCCCAAAAGGCTCCAGCAGGCAGATGGGCAGCTCTGGAAGCCAAGGCACCTCAGCTGTCCTGGTGTGTTGGGCACTGTGCCTTTAAGGTGGGATTGCTCCAGAGGAAGCCAGGAGTGCTCCTTTCAACTTCAGATGATGTGATAAATTGGTCAGGCCTCAGAAGCCACAGTGCTTCCTTATTCCTGCAGCTTTGATCTAAAAAGCTGTTTGTTTATGTTTTATGGAACTATAAAACCTCCAGTAAACATGCCTTGTGCTTTCTTTATGTCCTACATGAATTCTGTCATGAAAACGTCAGGGAGAAATAATGAAGATCTTTATTGTGCTGCTGCTGGTGTCTTCCTTTGGAAGTTGGGATGCTTTGTGTGGGATCCATGAGGTCCTGAGCAGCTGGGAGACAAGGAGGCTTTTCCCTGTGGGATCCCAGTGGATCCAGCACTGAGGGCACTGTGAGGAAACAAGGATTTGATTTTTCTCCTCGTCTCTCATGTCTGAGAGTGTTGGTTCCAGTGGTGGGATGTGGACACACACATTTAGAGAGTTAGGAAATTACAGCTTGAGAATTCTTTCTCAGGCCTGGACTTCTCCTACTCCTCAGCTCCATTCCCAGCTGATTGTACCTTCAGACAGGAACTCTCCCAGGATGATAATGTGGTCAAACCAGGATGGAATCTGGTGAGAAACAGAGTGGAATTCATAATAAAGATTCACACCTGGTGTTTTCCCAGGGGACACACCCTGAGGTCTCATGGATGTTTTTCCCAATTATCCAATGAGCTGCTGTCCTGTCCTAGCTCCATGTAATATGCTTTAAATACAAGCTGTCTGTTCAATAAATTTGGCCTTTTTCCTTAAAGAAATCCATGTATGTTGCTGTTCTTGCTGTCTGTCTCTCTCTAGGGCAGTGACCACAGTGGGATTTGCCTCCTGTGCCTGGCTGCTGCTGAGACCTCCTTGCTAAAGGTTTTCATCCTGGTTTGCAACATCTCCCAGCAGCCACAAAAACTCCTGGGAAAACCTGCTCAAAACCTGGAGCTCAGACTCACACTGAACCCCTGAGACGTTTCAGAGCATCAATAATATCCCAAATTACACAGCAGTGCTTCCTTCCACTTATATAAAATAATTTCCACTTACCACAACAGAGAATTATCACTGTTGTTGTAACAGAGTTGAGAAATAAATTTGTAAATTCAGCACATGCCAAATTGCTCCTCACTGCTGGGATCTTGCTGGTTTCTCTCTCCCTGGTGCATCCAGGCCTTTCCTCTGGGATTTGAAGAGCTCCCTTGGCTCCCTCAATTCCTGCCCCTCTGAGGAGAGAGGTTTTGGGGGGCTTACTCTGTGTCCAGTGGTTCGTGTGGAGAGGAATTTTCCTTCTCTGGAGCTGCTTGGGCTGGGAATTGTGGTTTTTGGGAGATTTGGGAAGGTGGGAAAATGAGAGGGAACATTTTAGGTGTTCTTCCCAAGCCTCTGACCCAGCTCCTGCAAGAAGAAAACCTAAAAATGAAAGAATTCTTCTGGAAATTGGGCACTTCTGGGGCTCCTCTCCAGGAGCAGGCAGCAGCTAAACCCTCCTGGCAAAGGAATGTGTATTCCCACAAGGGTTTGGGACCAAAAAACCACCCCAGGTGCTGTAGAATTACTTTGTTGTGTTCATCAAGCCCCTTTTTATGAATTCATGAGGTCATGGTAGGGATGTAAGAGCTGGAACTCAGCTCAGAGCAGGAGTTTCAGAAAATGGGGTGGGTGAAAAGAGAGATTCTCCATCCTGGGCTGTGTCTGGGGAGAAAACAGGGCTGCCAGAGTGGCCAAGAAGGGCAGAATTGAGTTAATTTTTTTCTGACCAACTCTGCTGACTATGGTGATTGATTGATTGATTTTCAGATTTAAAGGATTTATCTTTTTCCACCCAGAAGAGCAGAGAGCTGTCAGCAGAGCTGGTACCCCCAGTAACCAAACAGCTCAGTCTGGCTGTGAGAGGAGCAGGGAGGGATTTCAGCAGTGAAAACAGGGCAGAATCTGGGCTAATTCACCCCCAAATCATCGTGGGCCAGCATTTCAGCAGTGCCTGTGCTGCCAGGCAGGCTCTGCTTGGTTCTGCCTCTGCCAAATGTGCTCCTCAAGCTCCTCTGAGTGCCACAAGTCCTTTCTGGGGTGCTGGAGCAGGGGTGGCTCAGGGCTGGGAGAGTTGCCTTGCTCTCCATTGGAAGGCAGAGCCAAGGAATAATCCCATTTTCCAGCCATCTTCCTACCAGCAGAGTCTGTGTGTCGTGCCTGACCTCCTGTAACAAGGTTAAACCACAGGGATCCCCTGGAGAAGTTGCCATTCATCTTTTATATGTGAAGATTTTCAAGTATAGAGAGGGGATAAACCTAATACGGTGTTTAATGGAAAAAAATTATGACACCAATAACACATCTGTGTCTGTAATTTCACAGGTTTTCTCTCTGTATATTTATATATGTATATATGTATAATTTAATATCAGCCTCAGGGTTGTGGTCTCACATGTCATCAGCTTGCAGGAAACTGGATCCTTGGCCTAAGTATCAGATGAGTTGCTAATGTTTGGAAAAAAAGCAAAAAACATGCTTTAGGTCTCTGTTTTATGGCTGTTATTGAAGTAAGAATTTGTGATTGTAACCCGAGCGCTCGCCTGGCCAACATGTTTTCATTATTGTCTGGATAATTGAAAGTCCAGGCAAATTTGGATGCTGGGAGACACTGCACAAGAAGGTCTTGGAGCTCACAAGTGTTGAGGTGGCTCAAATTAAGGATGAATATATGAATCTATTTCAACATTTAATGCAAGGCTTGAAGATTTGTTTTATTCCCCAGACGTGGCTGATTAACTTGAGTTTAATTCATTTCCAGTTCTGGCTGTCCAGCACTCCCAGGCTGTCACCCACAGCTCTGCTCTCCTGAGCTGCAGTTTGGCTTCTCAGGGCTTAATTTTGCTGCAGTTCAGGGTAAACAATCCATGAAAGTGTTATTCCATTGTCGTGGAAAGAATTGTGCCAAGGGAGGGGAGCTTCCCTCTTGTGGGAAGGGCTGGGAGCAGAACCTTTGAGATCTATGGGGATGCAGCAGTGGAAAGAAACTGCTGGATCCTCACCAGCCTGTAAAACCAAGTTTTACATTTCTGTCCACATCCCACCAGCTCTTGAGGAATTTCTGTTTGGTTTTGTTTGTTATGGCAAAAAATGGGTGATCCTGGTTCAGTTTGTGGCTAAAAAAGCCCTAGAACCTCAGTCTGTGGGCAGGGATTGATATTTATTGAAGATTCCCAGAGCTGGAAGGGCAGGGGATGGGGATTTAACCCAAAAGGTGGTCCTGTGTGTCACTGAGACACGATGACAGGGACACCTCTCTGCCACAGTCCAGGCCTGTTCCTGTTCCCTGGGTAAACACAGGACTCAAATCCTCAGGATTTATGGACCCAGCGCTTTCCCCACCACCTTCACTCCAGAGCTGACACACACACAAAAAGGCAAATGAGTTTTGCACTGTAATCCCTATTAACTGGGCAGAACTGGGAAATTAAACCCAGCAAAAAAACTTTGGGTGGCTTTGGAAAACACCTTGGGACTGCTGTGCCAGGTTTCTGGATCCTTTAATTGGATGCACGTGTCTGTGCTGACAGAACAGGGGCTCGGGCTCTCATTAATCTTCACACACCAGAGGCAAAGGGTGGAGAGCAGCCCTGCCTCGTGCTGCCCCATGGCTCCGGG
Source organism: Toxostoma redivivum (assembly GCA_013397375.1). Lineage (NCBI taxonomy): Eukaryota > Metazoa > Chordata > Aves > Passeriformes > Mimidae > Toxostoma > Toxostoma redivivum. The sequence goes on along the minus strand of VXBI01008022.1, from coordinate 354,960 downwards.
GGAAAAGCCTTTGAACAACTGGGAAAAGCCAGCTCCACCCTGAGCCCTGCAAGGAGCTCATTACTCACCTGGGCTCTCCCCCATCCCAGCCTCTACCCCATAAATCCCCCAGGCAGCAGAATCCTCCAGCTTCTCCTCTGAATCAGGGCCTTTATGCACATCTCAACTTGCTGGGGGAAGATTCATGGCCTGAGCTGCCTTTAAGTGTTTTTGTTATGAATAGGAACCCTTAAACATTTCCTTCTCATTTAATTTATCATTTTTTTTTCAGGCTTTCAACACCATGTATGAGGTAGAAATAATGGGAGGCAAAGTCTGTCCTTGAGAAAAGGGGACTTAAAATAATAAAGTGTGCCCTGGGAAGGAGAGGGGTGAGGGGAATAAATTGCTCATTAGCAGCAGGACAATACCAGTAGGGACCAGTGTCCCCAAATACTGAATTTATTCCATGCTGGAGCATGTTGGGCACGAGGTTTCTAGTTGATTTTGGAATGTGCTGTAGGATGATGAAGCCCAGAATCACTACAGCTCAGCCATTCCTCTTCTTCAAGGTCCTTCTTAATAATTAATAATCAAGATGTGGTGATTTACTTCCACTTGCACCAGTGAGGTTGGGTTTTTTCAGTGTGTGTTCAGGGTTTGGGGATTTCTTTCACCTTGTTTGTTTTTTCCCATGTTTTATTTGTTTCTTTGGGTTATTTTTGTTTTGGTTTTGGTTTGTTGGTTTTTTTTTTTGCCACAAGGACTGAGAAAGTTCAAGCTGTGGTTTGAATTAGGGGTTCAAACAAATCAAAAGGAAACAGTGACTTCCTCCCACTCAGGTATCCCAACAATAAACCTGAGATTTCACTTAGAAATGGATTGTGGATTTGCTAATACTTTTCCTGAGTCCCATTTTACACCTTGCCATGTCCTTTAACATCACAGCAGAGAACAAAATCTAATGCTAATAATTTATTTAGAGTTTAAAACTGAGCCATGTTTGGGCTGAAAGCTTTGCTTATGGCATCCTGGAAGAACCAAAAAATGGCAAAACCTGAGAAAATGCAGATGATGGATAAAATCTCTGTGCAGAAACCCCTCAGGTTGTTCAGTGGAGAAGATCTGAGTCTGAAATGCAAACCCTGCCCTTAGGCCTGTGAGTGAAATAACAGCTTGCTTTTTCCAGCTGCTGAAAGCACCTTTTTAGGGCAATTTGGTTCCCTGCCTTTTCAAAGGGAAATTTCATCCACCTGATTTTTCCTGGGTTCTGTTTACAGGTGACAGATGGACTTACAAATGTGCAACTCATCACCAGGGCCAGAGTGACCCTGCCCATCAGCACTGCTGTGTGCAAGGTGTGTTTTGGGGAGTTTCAGGAGAAAAAATGGGCATTTTCAACAATTTCAGGAGAGAAAATGGGCATTTTTGTGAATTTCAGGAGAAAAAGGGGCATCTTTGGGGACTTTCAGGATGAAAATGAGCATTTTTGGGGGAGTTTCAGGAAAAAAAAGTGCATTTTTCTCATTTAACCCAATTGTGCTTTTCACAAAGTCAGTGCCAATCCCCCAAGTGTCTTTGTGGGAAGCAGCTCTCACCTTGCTGCTGAGTCTTTCCCACCTGCTACCTGGATGTTCTGGCATCTCTTCCAAGCAAAATTTTGGGAATTAAATACCTGGAGGAAATGAGAACTCAAAACTCATCACCTCCAGGGTTTCTCTGCTTCCCACTGATTGAGGAGAACATTTCTTTCCCTGCCTGTTCCAAGCCAGGCAGGGAGGTTGAAGACAGCCTGTGTGGTTTCATCTGATCTGCTGCTGGAACTGCCACCACCACGTTGGAGAGCTGGGATTTGGAATGTTAACCACAGAATCAGCCCAAGGAATTTATAATTCACCTCAGCTATGGCAGGATTTGATACAATAAGATCATTATTGCCTCGAGATAGCCTTCAGGTCATTAATTTAAATTAGAAATGCCTTCAAACAGGATATTGTGCACAGCTCCTTCCATAGGCTTTAAAGCTTAAATAAGCTCCAGAAATCCTTGCTGCCAGATATTCTGTTGGCAAATGTGGATCACCACTTCCTAGCAGCGCACTACCTGCCTGTGGTTGCTGAAAGTGGCATTAGAGACATTCTTAATTGTGTTAATTAATATTGTTGTCTCTAAAGGACTGAAGCCTCACACAGGATAATCCCTTGTCACTGTTCTTTGGAGATTTGGCACTGGAGAGGGGGTGGTTCCCTGCATAACTGGATTCAGGCTAAAATAACTGTGACCTTGTAAATGAGGTGGATGTTTCCTAGGGAAGACAACTCTTGGAGCAGTGGAGGCTGTGGGAGGCAGCTGTAGTTGGGAAGGGAATTTTTACCAACAGGAGACAGCAGTGTGAGGTGGGAAAGGCTGAAGGAAAGCCTGGGAGGGACCTGGAGGTGATGGGTGAATGGAGATCCAAAAATACTTAAATATCTGAGGGTGCACTGAGGCTCCAGTGCAAAGAGAGGGCTGGAGGGGAGGCAGCCTGGAGAGGCAGGGCTTTGGCTCACTCTGGGGATGGAAATGTTGGAAATCATCTGCCAAACTGAACTGAAGCAGCACCAGCCACCCCAGAGGGCAGAGCCTGCAATTTCTGCTCCTTGGTGGGTGTGGATGTGCCACGAACAGAGCTCAGAGCCTTGGCCTCTGCTCCATCCTCAGTGCCACAGCAATCTGATTTTAGAAAAACCTCCCCCAAAAGTTAGCACTAAACTGTGCTGCCAGGCCCAGCAGGGAAGACCCAGCAACAAATTTTGCTCTCTTAGTGGCTTCAGTCAACTCCTCCAGCCTCTGATTATGACTTCCTTCCCCAGCCTGAATTTCAGAGTGGGGATGACCTCACATGCAGGGTTTCTGCCTGAGCTGTCAGTGCTGCATCTGGAGAGAGCCAGCATCCAACCTGCTGATTGCAAACGTACCTGAGGAGGTGTTTGCAGTGAGTGTTGGGTGATCACAGCACACTCAGAGCCCAGCAGCTCCCAACCCTCCAGGGCTGGGGCAGGATCTCCATTCCTGTGATTGCTGCAGCTTTTGTGCCTTTATTTTCATCAGGTTTTTGAGGTTTCCTGGACAAGTTGCTGCTCAAGATGAAGAAAGGCATCTGCTGTCTTGTCCAGCTTGTTTCTTGGAAAGCTCAGAGTGGAGCTCATGGCTGCTTATGGATAATATGAAATTGGTTTTTTCCCTCTCTCTAACCACTCAGAGCTGTCCCAGTCCTCGCTGCTGTCTTCCCATTTCTTGGCTAACTGGGGGAAGGAAAGCTCCCTGGCAGCTTGCCACACCAAAACCCCCCAGCCCTGATTTATTATCACCAAAACCAGCTGCAGATGTGGCCGGGCCAGGGCTCTGCTGCCAATTAGGGCGTCTCATGCAGAGATTCCTGCTCTGTTTGCCTGGCACTGAGGAGAGCAGGGACGAGGGGAGTGGGGCCACGCCATAAAAATGGAGTTGAAAAAGATGGGAAATGGGTTTCACCTGGGCAGGTAGGGGCTGCAGCAGCGTGGGAGGAGTTTGGGCCACATTTCAGGGATTTCAGCCCCTTTCTTGGGTCTTTCACTGTGCTAATGAACCCTAAAATTCCACACTGAAACTCACCCAGCCTGTGTGGTTTAGGGGCTTGAAATTTGTCTGGGGTTCACTGGAAGTCTGCCTGAACTTTCCTGTATTGGAAAGAAACTTTGAGTTTTCAGCAGCCCCCAAACCTCAGCTCAGCCCCTCTGCCTGGGGGGCTTTGCTTTCTGAAACCATTTGGGGAATGGTGAGAGAAAATTATTTTCAGGGAATTCGTGGATGAAAACAGCCCCACTTCCAACTATGGAGAGGGGAGAGGAAGAGATACAAACATTTCCAGTGTTGTAAAGCATAGCCAGCCTGAGCTTAGATATTTCCTCCTGCTGTTAATCCATTGTTTAAATCAAATTGGTCACAAATCTAGATAATCTCGTTCAAAATTAGGGTGATATAAAACCTGGTTCTTCGAATCCCTCTATTCTACTTCTGTTACATTTTTGGTCTATGATCTTTGTGGCAAATTTCAGCAATAATTTCCCAATACTGCATTTCCAGCGTTCCATGTGACCTGTTACATCCAAAAGGCTGCTCTAAGTATTACAAACATCATGAATATCATCAACTTAGATTTTCAACACTCTGTGCAGCATTGCAACTGCAATTTGGAAAAGTTAAATACAGCTGAGAACTGTGGGAATTAAACTGGGAGGGAATTATCTGAGTGAAGAGTGAAATAAATGTGTGAAATTGTGGGAGAGGAAAATCTGAGACAGACTCATTCATTGGTCTCATTTGAAAATTGGTCTCATTTGAACTTGTGAGGGGAGGATGCTCCTATGGATACAAGCAGTTGTGGTCCTTAGTAAGGAGCCTAAACAATTTATTTTTCTTTAAGTCAGTGTTTTTTAGTGTTGTCTAAAACTCTTGAAATTCAGCAAAAAAATCTGGAAGGTGTTCTGCTTCTTACTAATTCTCACAGACCTTCTTAACACAGGGTTTATATTTATGCTGTGTGCTGTTACTTACTAAAAATAAATAAATAGAAAGTCCAGGAGAACTTAAAGATGATTTCCTAAACATCTTCCCCTTCTACAGTGTGTCCATGCCCATCTATTTATGCCTCCTATAACTGATCAGGTCAACAGGAAATAAATAAAATCTCAGACTGTTGGTTTATAAGCTGTGCATTTCCAGCTCTGGATATTTGATTTAAAAGCAGCTCTCAGTGACCTCCTCGGGTATCAAGTGCTGAGTGCTCCAAATGAAATGCAAGAGCTGAGCTCAGCCGGCCCGGTTGGAAGGAATTCCTTGTACACACACGACATCAGAGCCCATTAGCCACCAATATTAGATTAAATGAGACTAAACACTACAGAGGGTGATTTTCCCTTCTCCCAGTGGTTTGTGATTGCCCTAATGCAAAGCACTGCTTTGCTGGGGAGCCCTTGCAGTGTTTAGTCTCTCCTTGGGATGCTCCGAGGGGATCCCGGAATTTTGGGGCTTATCTCCAGAGCGATCTGATGCACGGCCCCAGCAGAACTGAGGGGTGAAACCCGATAACTGGGCTTTGCTCAGACTTAATAGCAACATAAAAGACTTGATTTTCCCCTTGAAGGGCTGGGATGGATTTCCCGATGAAGATGTGGTGTTGTGTTACCGGAACGCACCAAGAGGATTTTGCAAGCAAAGCCCCCAATAAAGTTCCACAGCTCCTGTTGGGGTTGGGGGTGCTGGAGAAGGGCCACAAACACCCACCTAAAAAGCAGGGGAAGATGTTTGGGTGCTGCTAAAGCTTCCCTGGCAGTGACACTTGGCTGAGCTCTGGGCATCCCCGGCTGTGTGTGCTCAGTGTGTGGGATGAGGCTCTGCAAGGAGGAGCTTTTGTTTTGTCTCTGCTTTTGTCTGTTTGGGAAACTGAAAATTGGTTCCTTCCAGCAGGAATTGCTGCTTGCCAACGGGACACATTCCCTGGGATCTAAATGTTGTTCTGCTTGTGGCAGAGCTGCTGAATGCTGGGTGTTTTTCTTAATTTTCACTTTCTCTGGAGAAAAATGCCATGAATTTTTTCTGTTGGGTCTCCTGAGGGAATTGAGTGATGCTTGGCCAGGTGAGTTCTATCTGAACCTCAGGGATCCACAGGGAAACAACAAAATTGACACAAATTGTGTCCTGTTCTCTTCTGCCTTGGGAGAAAAAAAATACCCCAATCACCCCATTCCTTCAGGCTCTGGAGATGTCTGCACTGCCAGGATTCCAGGGAGCCAGTGGATCCTAAATTCCCCCCAGTGGGGGAATCTGAGCAAAACAAATCCCACATTCTGCTCAGAATTTTTTTTTTGCCACCCAAATGTGATGCTCTGGTGTGACACAGAAATGTTGCCAAAACCACACTGAATCCAAATGCTTCACAGAGCTCAGTCAGATTTTCCTGAATTTTCATTTAAGAAAGGATAAAAAAAGCTGTAGCTGAATAAAGTAAATCCTGGTCATGCTGTTATCAAGTGTCACTCTGGATTTTCAGGGATTTCTTCTAAAATTTTTTTCTGTAGAATGAACGAACATTACACCGTTAGAAATTTGAAACTGGAGTAAAGTTTGGATGTAATAGAATATTTCCATCCATTCGCGTTTTAAATTACCAGTTTGATTTTGGAATTTTGCTCTTGCCTGAAAACCCACGAATTTAAAAATCCTAGAATTCTTTATGAATTGGAACCCCCTTTTCTGCACATACCTGATTTTCCCCTCCTGTGAGGTGGTGCAAAGTCTTTAAGTAGCTCAGTGAGTATTTTACACAGGTACCTGCTCACCTGGCTGCTCACCTGTGGTGGGGATGAATTCCCACCAAGTATTTTTTGTCAGGTCCAAAGGACTCATCTGCACAGGAAGGAGTGATCCTGAATCTCCCAAATCCTAATGAATTGCCTCAACCACAACAGTGTTATTCATTTTTGTGGTGTTTGGAAGTGTTTTATTGTAATTAATAATGAACTGAGCAGAGCAGCAGCAGCTGCACTTGTGGTTGGTAGACCCAAAGACAATATTTTCTGATTTAAGAAGCCTTCACAGGTGATTTCAACCTCCAGCCTTAAATAAAAAGTAACCTGCAGCTGGAGCAAGGTATGTGACAGTGTGCTGGATTTTTTTGTGTGTCAGAACGTGCTGGGTGTGGAGATTCCTGCTGTGAGGGACACAAAAGTGGCTCTAGGGATGAAGGTGCAGGTTTCACATCAGATCTGACCAACAAACCCCCCAACAACCTCCAGAAGCAGAGGCTGGGGAGTTCATGGGCAAAGTCTCACCTGCTTTGTCCAGAAATCCTTTATTTACACCCTGTAAATTCCCTGTGGCATTAGGGATGGGCAGGATTTGGGTTAATATTTGCAAAGTTGGGATGACTCCCTGCAGTATTTGTGCTCCTCAGCCAAACCAGGAATAATTTTGCAGCCTACAGATCCCCAGCAGGATAAGATTGTTTGGGTGTAAGAGGTGCAGCTCCTCCAGGTTGTTAACCTATGTGTTATTCTGCTACTGGCATTAATTTGGTGCAGAACATCAGAGTCTGAGTACAAAAAACTTATTTTAGATTAACATGGAGCAAACCTTGTCCCCTGATGAGGTGGGGAGTGAACTCCCTTGGGGGAAGGGGGCTTAGCACCACTGTCCCTGACAAAAGAGGAGCCAGCAAAGCTTGGTGGGCCTGGAGTGGCTGGCACATCTCATCAGTGCTCTGGCTTTAATTGAGTTCTTTCACTGCTCATACACTTTTAATAACATCTGGAGACAGGGAACCCAAGGCCGTGGCTTCTGTTTCTGATAGATTCCTTTGCACTGAGATTTAATGGATTAGCCAAAATGATGTGAAAAAATGGATCTCTGATTTATGACCTGCAATTTTTCGCTTACTGCAGCATTTTTTTCCCCCCTCAATCAGTGTTTTCCACCCTGTTAAAGTCTTGTGTGAATAAGTGCTATGTTGTGTTTCTGGATTTGCCCCGAGGGCTCATCAGACGACCCTTTGCCTACAGTCCCCACCAGGCCATTTAAACAGGAAGTTTAATTTTATAGTATTAAAAAAGAGAAAACGGTACTTAATTATCTGGCTGTGAAACAGCAGTACTCTTTCTTAATTTTAGTAGCTAATAAAATGCTGTTCCTGCAGTTAACTACTTCTGGTCCAAATGCACTACAATTTTGGCTATTTGAATAGAATATTTTATGAACTGTTATATATTGCACTACAGTTTTTAAACTCTGCTATGACATATTTCTCTCAAGATTTATTAGCATTTTTTATTTAAAACAATATATTAAAGAGAGGAGAAAGAGTAATCTTAGCTAAAATTCAAATATTAGAAAAACATAACATAGACCAAATCTTTTCATTTAACTTCTCCCCCTCCTCCTCCACCTTCTCCTCTCCCACCGTTGCTATAAAAAAGTTTTTTGGAACAACAACCCACACCTGCATCATTAATTCAATATGTCTTCCAACATGACTCAAATCAGAGTATCAGTTTCAGGGGCCATTTGCTACTTAAATGACTTTATGAAAACAGAACAATGAGCTGCCCCTATGCAGCCCTGACTCCAACTCTGGCTAAAATAAACCTCGACATCTTTTATATCCTCGTGCATTTCTTTCTTTCCCAACAGTTCTGCTGTTCCCCCACCCCCAGAGCAGACAGGCTCATTAAGTGCCAGGTCTGTTGTGTGCAACTGTCTTTAGAAACTCATTAATGCTCGAGCTGGGGCAGGGTGTCTGTGCCCAGGCACAAGCCCATCTGGAACTCTGCTAAATTAAAAATTATTTGGGGTAAAAACCTTTTGTCGCAGCTCTGAGGGAAGAGACTCCCTGCTCATATTGACAATATTGGGATTTTTTTTCCCCCAATTTTAAGGTGCTGAGGAAGGAGTGGTGCAGATGGCAGGAGCTGTGCTGGTCCCATCGTGGCATGGGCTGAGGGTGACCACGGGGAGGGTTTGGTGAGAGAGAAGCCTCTTACAAATCTGGGATCAACCAGCTCAGGGTGTGATGGGGAGGTTTTGATGAGATATTAGGAGAAAAGTCATCACAGAAAGGCTTGTCAAGCACTGGAATGGGCTTGCCAGGGAAATGGGGGAGTCCCTGTCCCTGTCCAACACTGCAGGCACAGGGGGGGATGCAGGGCCAGGAGCTGGGCTGGGCTGATGCCTTTTGGGACTGCCTGAAAACAGAGGCCACACAAAATCAGGAGAATAAAAAGCAGCTCTATTTATTGAAGGGCCTTCAGGTACATTTCAAGCAGAGGAAGCTCCCCAGGGGCTACACCCAAAATAGACCATGGGTCACAGGTTTTCACACTTTTTATAAGTTTGGTCCATATTGGGAGTTAATCCTCCAATTACAGCTTCAGGTAATGAAGTAATTTACCCCAAGTTTGCTCTTAACTCACTTTTGTTTCCATTTCTCAGGGTCTGAGGCAGTGAGGTGTCCTTGATTGCCAGTCTGGAGAGGAATTGTTGTGTCTGAGCAAAATGGGAGAGCAGCAGCTCACACTGCACATGGAGTTTAGTTATGCACTAAAGAATTGCAGGATTGCAAATATATGAAAAATAAAAAAGCTAAAACCCTAAGGCATCAGGATGATCCTTGTGGGTCCCTCCCAGCTCAGGAGATTCTAAATTTCCAAAAAACATGTGGAAGTGACACCTGGGGACATTGTTAATGGAGAACGTGCTGGTGGGCTGGGCTGACACTCAGACCTGATGATCTGGGAGGTTTTTCCCAACCTTGATGATTCTGTGAGCTCCAACTACAAACTGCTCCTCCTCTGGTGCTCTACTACAGGGTGTATCCCAGTGATAGCAGCTGATTTAACAGAGCTAGCTCTCATTTGAAGGGTGTCCCTGCTCCTCACAGGCCAGAGTGTCCCCTTGACTTCCCCAGGGGGCTCTGGCTGTCCTGCCTGGTGGGGAAGGGATGGCCCACACAATTCCTTCTGAGCCAGGTCCCTCCTAAAGGAAATGATCCTTTGTTTGCAGAAGGGATCAAACCCCAGCGAGCATCTGCTGAGTCTTGGCTGTCACTTAGCGATGCAGGACACACAATTCCTGCTGCTGCCACTCCACGGAGCAGCAGCCAGCTGAGAAGGGAAACTCCTGCCATCAATTACTGAGCCAGTGCCTCAGAGAAACATCCTTCACAGCTGGGCTGCTGAGCTTTGGTGTGCAGCCAGTTCATCTGCAGCCTTTGAGGGACTCAGTGATCAATATCAGCCTTGCAAGAACCCTGGATGGCAGCAGAAAGAAATGAGGTTATCATTGGATAAATGGATATACAGTGGAGTTTGTTGGAAAGCTCTCTGTGTCCTCACACTGAGGAAATGCATCTCCAGCACTGGAAAACTCTTTATTTTTATCAGGGATGTGGCTGCTCATCCCATATCCCAAATCCAGCTCTGAATAGCTTGAAGGGAAAAAAAAAACAAAAAAAAAAAAGCTGCCTATTCACTTGTAAAAAGCTGCTGCTTATTATATCCCTTCTGGTTTGGTGCCCCCTAATATAGACATAGCTAAAAATCTTCCCAGATCTATTTCGAGGCCTGTCTGAGCATAAATATTTCGTTGATGAGAAAAAAGTGGCTTGTTGGTATATTTGAGAGTCTTCAAGGGCTAAATTGGGATTGGATGGGAGCCAGGATTCTGCAGAGCAAAGACATTGGGGAAGACAGTTTGTACAATGTGTAGTAGAGAGGGCAACGAGGAAGTATGTCAGGCTTGAAAAAAAAACAACAAAAAAATCAAACAACAAAAAAAAACCTGGGATGGAAACAAGGAAAATGCTACTGAAGATGGAAATTGAAATCAGAGTAATGGGAATAAAAATCAAGTTTAACATCTGAAGCATAGGAAGATACTAAACATGGGTCACTTTTAGCAGCAGAGTTGCTTATTTGTGTCATGGTTGCCTTGAACTCTGGGTGTGGAATTGGGAGGTGAGAGGAAATCGAGAGAGGCTCCACAGAGATGTTTCTGTGGGAGAAGGTAACAGGAGGCAACTCAGCAGAAAATCCTGTGCAGCCCAATACTGGTAGTTCTGGATTAATCAATGGATGGAACAAAGCCAAAGAAATCAGTCCTTGAGGGCTCCAAGCTCTCCTGGTTTGGAGAGGAGCTGATGTATCAAAGGAAATTGGAGCTCATGGCCTCATCAGGGGGCACTGGGGATCATCACCAACCCCTGCAAGGTGTCTCTGCTCTGCAAACCCCCAGTAAACCCAGAAAAAAACCTGGAAGCTGTACAGCCAGGATCAGCTGTCCTGGGACAGCAGAGGGAATCACTCCTGGGCCAGGGGAGACTCTAAACACTGGGGTAACACTGATAATTAAAAAGGAGTAAAGAGCACAACTGGTGATGGCTGGACTGCATTAATTTTAGCCCAAGTGGCTGAGACACCATGGAAATGTCACTGTTAATTGTTGCAGGGGTGGCTGAAGGTCAGGGCTGAGGATGAGGATGAGGATGAGGAGGTCTGGCTGAGGAGTGACCCAGCAGCAGCTGCTGGGGGGTAAATCCCTGCACACCCTGCCTGGGTGGGGGTCTGCTCCTTCCACACTTCAGGCACATCCCAGCACCCTGGGGAGGAGGGCAGAGGAATTCCCAGCTGTTACCTGAATAATGCTGGAAGGAAGATGTTTGGTTGATGTGCAATTCATGAAGGTACCCAAAATTGGCTGTACACGAGCAGGTAATGAGCCCCTTTTGGAGACACTCCAAAAGCTGGTTGAGTCTTCTTGAGCATAAAACCTGATAGAAACTTTATCAGAAAATATTTCTCTTCTGCTTCTCAAATCAGGCCTTGACTTTCTGGTGAGATGAGGGAGAGGTTATCTTTGCTGAGACATCAAGAACTTTCTGATTGCCACATTATTTTTTATTCATAACTGATTAGAATGAACACTGTCTCTATATCTGAAGGCTTGTGTCAGAGAATTAAACTCATCTCTGGAGCTCCAGCCTTGGCTTTCCCTCTTCTCTGTCTCCTGTCCCATCCTAACCTAAAGCTGTGCCACCAGGCAGGTGAAAAGATAATTCTCTGCTTATTCTACTCAATGTTCTCAAATCCTCCCAGCACTTTAAAGAAAAGGCTCTAAAGAACTCCTGTGGGTCAGACTGTGGCATTTTTGTGCAACAGCAGTGTCACAATAACTTGAGGTGAGCCCCTGGCTCACAAAATAACTTCTCAGGAGTTGGGTTGTGATGCTGAGATTCAGGCATTGATGCATCCAGAGGGAATGGTGTTGGCAGGAAGCATTAGGAGAGTTCAGAACATGGTGAAATATTAAATGACAGAATTCTAATAAACCCTTCAGTGTTCATACCTATGGCTGGCTGAGGAAGAGATCCCAGATTCCCTCTGTCCTGCAGAGAGCAGCTCCCTTTGGGGAGTGAGAGGCCTCTGTGGAAGAAGAGCTGGACTGCAGTGACTCCTTTGGGTTTGATCCTTGCAATTGTGACATGAAGCTAATGCCTCATTATTCCAGCAGTGGCTGGCTGGCTCCTTGCTGCCATTTCAGGCACCCCTCAGTGCCAAGCAGCCCTCAGTATTTACCCACCTGAGCCTTATCAGAGCCTGCTCTCCGTAACCCGGATCCGTTTGCCATTATGGAGATTTGCTGGCTGCTCTCAGTTGACACACTCATTCTCTAAAGACAACAACCCAAATGAGTCTATTAGGGCTGGGAGCTGCTGGGCCAGCCCTGCTAAGCAGGCTGAGATCAGAGTGTTTGCACTTCGAATTTGCTCAATTGGGCCCTTTCCATTATTGAGCCTGGGTGGCTCCTGCTCCCCGCCCTTGTTCCCTGCATTAACTCTCTATTACCTTGTTTACCGTGGCCCTGTTCAATGCCAGCTTATGAATGTCAATTTGTTCTCCAATTAGCTCTGCCTTATTGACTGCCCTCAGACTCCCCAGCTAAGCTTTCTGAAGTGCCTATCGCTATCAAAGTGATTTGTTTAATTTTTTAAAGGGATATAACTTTAATGCGTCCTTTTATTCTGCTGTTATCTTGGTTGCCCCTATCTAGAGTCCGTTTATGGAGTGGGGTTTGTTCTAATAGCTTCATATCTGTGTTAATATTTCGTGGCAGTTTATGTACTTAACTCGTGTGGGAGACACATTAATTCTCCTCTCCTGGCTTTGAGGGACTGGCAGAAACCTGTGAGAGGAAGACGAATTTCCCAGAGGTCTGGAGGGTAAATGCAGGTGGGGTTTGTGGGAGGAAAATTAAGAAATGCATTTACTTGAGCATCTCATTCCCTCTGCCACGTACAGGGGATATTTCCCACTGTGGGACTCAGCAATATCCTGATTTTCCCAGTACTTTGGGAGCTGGAGGGACATCAGGAGTTGGTGGAGAAGGAATTATGGAATATCCTGAGCTGGAAGGGACCCACAAAGATCCTCCAGACCAAATCCTGGCCCTGCACAGACACCCCAACAATCCCACCCTGGGGTAAACTGCTGGTACTTTAGATAAATGAAACATCTCAGGCATTGATTTTTTGGAGTTTCTCATTATTTTCTCCCACTTATATTAAAATTGAAGTGCCAGAGCCTTTCCTCCTATTCCTGAGTTCTTTTTTTAGCACATCTCGATGGGAAGCAGGATGCAGGCAATTCCTGACTCTTCTCCAGACTGTGTGCTCTGGACATCTCAGGGAATTCTCTGCTCCTGGGGGCAGTGCTGGGTTTAGATTCCCTCTGTCGGTGTTTATTGGGAATTATCTGTCATGGCAGAGACAATAACACATAGCACAAATGGTTTATTTTTCTTTTTTCCCTCTGAACTTCAAACACCCTCAACATCTCTGCCTGCCTTGGGGCTCCTGCTTCCAACCAGGAAAGGTTCCCTTTGATTTAGAGAAAAACTCCAGGAGAGATGACACTGGGAACATTTTATGCTGAGCTCTCATGGCTGGCCAGACTTCTTAGTTGACAGTTTTAAAGTCTGGAGGAGAAAAAAGAAAAAAAAAATAAAAGGAAAAAGAGGAGAAAAAATAGGAAAAAAAAAGAAAAATAGGAGAAAAAAGAAAAACCCAGGGTTTCTTTTCTAGAACTCTTGGGAGAGGGAGGAATTTCCATTTTTCCATCTGTTTTAGACTTGATTCATGACACTCAAAGGAACTGGACCCAGATCTTGTAGGGACACCCTCTGAGGGTGTGATACTGCAGGTGCTGAGGCTCTTTGGGAGACTTCCCTGTCCTCCTCCCTTCCCTCAGCAGTGCTGAATGATCCCAAGGGAATGTGGAGTTCTGAGGGATCCCCAAGTGCTGCCCACAGCTGCTGGAAGTTCACCTGGTGAAATACAGAAATTAAATCAAACTTGAGATTTTCCTGCTTCTTTCATTCTCTCTTTTCCACAGCAGCTTCTCTTCATGTTTTCCCACCAATTTTTTAAACACTGCTCCCCAAATCCATGGGTAATTGGGTTCATTGGCTCCCCAAGCACCCCAAATGTTGCTGTCACTTCTTGGTTGGGATATTCCAGGTCTGTTCTGATGGATTGGATCAGTGCTGCTGCTGAGCAAGGAAGCAAAATCCAGCTTTGATTTTGGTCAATTATTTCCCATGCTATGGCAACTGAATCTACTGTCTGAAAATAACATTTCTCAGTCATCCTCCGAGCTTTGCTTTTCTTTCTTAAGCAAACCACCCCAAAAAAGGTTTTTTGGATTTGCTGAAGAAAAGCTGGGGCAAAAGCACAGAGAACTCTTAGGAAGGGAGACGAGGAATGGTTGTGAGAGGGGTTTGCTGCTTTTTTCTGTCTGAGACAGGTGGGTTTGGGCATCAGAGCAGTGTCAGTAAATGGCTTTTGCAGTTATCTAAATGCTTTGGCTCTGCTTGGGCGTTTAATCTCTTGTAAAAGCTGTTTATTGCCCTCGGTGCTGCTCTGCGAGGCGTGATCCCCAAAGTGTACAAATGCCACAATTAGGCCTCTCAGAGACTTCCCAAAACACAGCTGATTAAAAATCAAGCAGAAAAATTTAGATGCTGCTCTCCTTAATGAGGAGAGCCCAGCCCTCCTGCATAAAGATGATTTTCAGTCCCAAATCCGGGCTGGGAGGATGGAGGGGATGCGGTCCCTGGGGAGGGGGAAGCCCTCGTGGCTGTGTTTGGTTTCCAGGTAACAAATTGCCAGCACCAAAGGTGTTCCTAAAAGTCCATTTGAGTTCTCTTAGCGATCTTCCCCAGGCAGATTGCTAACCCCAACGTGCTGTAAAATGTAAGTGGCATTTAGAGGTGGCATCACAAAGAAGGGGCAATCAAACCTCATTAACACTGGAGTTTATAATTGCAGATTACTGTAATTTGTGGTGGATTCAGGATTTAGCAAGGGTGTTATTTCTGCTGTTGGGGGCTAATGAGTGGTGGGAGAAATTTGTGTAAGTTTAGTCATTTCTTCTTCTTTAGCAACCAACTGACACCAAATGAAGACTTCAGCCTTTGGTTTGTGATCAGAAAAAGCACCCCAAAAAATATGACAGTAAATTTGGCTTGGGGGGAACCCCGACCTTTCTAGGTCCTGTTTTTAGCTCCTGCTCTTGCAAGAAAAGGAATCATGGAATCATTAAGGTTGGAAAAGATCTGTAATACCATCAAGCCCAATTGTCAAACCAGTGCCAGCACCATGTTCCCCACAGAACCATGTCCCCAAGTGCCACATCTACACCTTTTTTGAACACTTCAGGGATGGTGACTGCCCCACTGCCCTGGGTAGCCTTTACAACCCCTTCCATGAGAAAAAATCTGTCCTAATGTCCACCCTGAGCTCCCCTGGCCCAGCCTGAGGCTGTTCCCTGGAGCAGAGCCTGACCTGGGGCTGTCCCCTCCTGTCAGGGACTTGTGCAGAACCACAAGGTCCCCCCTGATCCCCCTTTTCTCCAGGCTGAGCCCCTTTCCAGCTTCCTCAAAAATTTATACTCCAAACCCCTCCTGGGGATTTGCTTGTTTTAATTAAAAGCATGTGGAGGATTAGAATGAGGCATCTTCCTTCAGGTGATGCCAAGGGCAGGTGAGGTGAGGCCAGAGGAGGACGGGTCTGTCCTTTGGATCAGAACTTCCTGCTCATCTCTGGCAATTCAGTGAAAGGAAATAATTCAGTTCCTTGATTTTCCATTTTTTACATAATAAATAATTTCTTATAACCATTCTTTGATGTTGCCAAACCTGGGCAGTGCAGAAGGCTCTGGAATCAGTGTTCAGCTTCTGGAGATGCACCCAAACCCAGGAATGGCTGAGCTCAGCCCTGAACTCCTTTGCTTTCAAGCAGCATTTTATTGTTAGGATAAAAGGCAGGGCACAGGTTCTTACCCTAAACCAGGGGAATGCCTTGACCTTCCACAGAGTTTGCAGCTGAGCTAGGGCAAGTTTTAAGGAAGTTGATAATTAGGAATTTGAATTTACTTCATAGGGTATTTGAAAGGAGTGAATTTAGCTGAAGAATTGGGGGGTGAGCACTTAGGCCTTGCTCCTGTGGGAAAACAAAGGGAACAAACAATGGAAAACCAGCTTTGACTTTTGGCTGTCGTTCCATTCTTTAGCTCCAAGAGTTGCTTTAATGTAGCCTGATTGCTGAGGTAAATTAAACTCATAATCACATTGACCCAATTATCATTGAGAACTCTCTGCTTCCCTCCTCTGACGTTGGGAACTGTTCTGTGACTTCGCAGCTCCCTCCAGTTGTGACACTTTTGTCACAGTCACTGATGGGGTTTGATTTGCCCTGGCCTGGCTTTTCCTCTCTGTTCCCTCATCCCTGAGAACTCCTGGCTGGAGAGTTTGACTCTCCCACAAATCTTCTCCTGAAGTTAAAAACAAGAGTTAGTTTTTCACAGTGATGCTGGACTCATGGGGAATGAAGGGATCTCTCCAAGCCAGAGGAGAGGAGAGGAGGGAAAAGAGACTCTAGCAGTGGACAAATACTGGGATTGTGACCACAGCCACGTGTTCAGGGCACACAACAACTATTTCAAACATAAATACAAATTTCGGGCTTGGAAGAAGTCAGAGGGACGTGCTGGAGCTACCTGAGCATCCTGGAGGCTTTCAGAGCATCAGAGATTCTGCCTTCAGTGTCTGCACCAATATTTGCTGTAGAAAAAGTGTAGCAAAACCTAAAACTCCCAGCCCAGCAGCATCTGTGCACTCCCAGCCAAGATGCCTGAGGAGAGCCTGCAATTGCTTGAAATTTTTTTTTCTGCACAGCGACGACATTAAAAGATGTGCAAGTTTTATTTTTTGACTGCATTCATCGTTCACAAACAGAAATAAAAATGCAAAGCCTCCAATTTAAGTCCTTCAGCCAAAAATATGTCAATTTGCAAAGCAAAAAATAGCAGCCCCTGCTACCCTTGACAGCTGTAGTTTGGCTGATTTTAGGAGATATCCCGAAAGGTGAGCTTGGAAGGATGTCATATCTGACTCTTATCTTTGAATCCCATATACTTATGTTTATTAAAATCAATATAATCCATTAGCCTACTTTGTTTCCATTTTTAATAATCTATTGATATATTGCCTGGGCTTTTATGGGACTAAACAAATTTCCTCTTTATGTGCCCTGTAATAGCCGGAGGTCAGGCTGCTTGAGAGCAGTTGCTGTATATAAATGTTTATTTACTGCCTGACTACTGATTGAGAACATATCTGGTCCACAGGCTTCAGATGGCTTTTAAACTAGAGATTTATGGCTTACTTCCTGTTTTCCAGACACAGTACACCATTTTTAAATAAAGTAATGAATGCAAGGTATTGTGAAAATAATAGCCAGGGATTGCCCCAAACTCCACGTTTGGGAGCAGGGCCTGTCGGGCCCTCTGTTATTTCATCATTCATTTGTTTTCTATTGGGGTGGGTTTAGGGACATTAAACACTCTTCTGGTGCAGTTTCCTCTGTGCCCAGGGTGTCTTTGTAGTCTGGAGCTGCCCTCCTGGAGCAGCTCAAGTGCCCCCTTCAGCCTCTCCATGGCCAGACTGGGGATCTGAAGGGAAGAACCTTGTCAAAGTTTGTCCATTCTTTTTTTTTTTTTTTTTTTTTTGGGGGGGGGGGGTCGCGTTTTACGCGCTTCTTTTTTTTTTTGGGGGGGGATGGTCACGTTCTAGCAGCTTCTCTTCTGCTAACCCCCAGTTAAGCAAAGTTAGGATGGGTTTTACACAAGCCCAGGTCCCTCCTTTTTGTGGTTTCTTGCCTTTTTTGCTTCTAGCTGACACCACTTCACAGAAAATGCTCATTTTTAAGTCTCTAGAAGTAACTTTTGACATTGGCTTGCTCTGTTTCTGTGCTTCTTGGACACCACATTTCATGACATGTCAATTAACCATGTCTGAGAGGCTTCTGTTCTCCAAAAGTGTGATCATCTACCCAGAAAAATCCTTTGTCCCTGCTGTGACAAGACAAGGAAATCACATTTTTCATCGTGTTGTTGTGATAAAAGCGCTCACTCATAAAATATCTCAAAGTGGTGATGGCAGACAAGTGGCTCAATTCACACTTGTGACAATGGGATCCCTGTCAGCACAAGTTTGCACAAGTTCCTGCTCTCAGGGTGAGAATTTCAGCTCCAAATCACAATTTCATACAATTAAATTGGGCATTATTTGGGCCATCTCTGCCTCACAGGGATTATCCCACTCGTTATTCCTGATACCCCAGTTCCTTGGCAGAGAATGGGGTGTGAGCACAAGAGCAAGAAACTGGAATTTCCCCCTGGAGATGGGCTCATTCACTGATTTGTTTCTGCAATTTCCATTGACCATCACTCCCCTCTGGCCACAATGTGGTTCAGAATCACCATTTTTATTGGCATTTTGCTTTTTTACAGAAACCTGTTGGTTTGAGAGTCCAACTCCAGCTTGCAGGAGGATTCCAAAGGGCCACTGAGTCGTGGCTGTGGCCACAAGCTGCTCTGTGAGCCATCTCGGGTCTGCTGACCCCAGGAGGGGAATTTCTGTACTGATTTCAGTGCCTGATAGTTGTATTTATATAAATTATATTTATATTTATGTCATATTTATGTCTGTGGATGCCTTTAGGCTCAGACTGGGCCTTGCTTGGTGATTTCAGTGTCCCCTTGAGGGACAAAGTTGGTGGCACAGGCACAGGATGTGCCAACCCCAATTTGGGTGTCAGATCCTCACCCTGGCCCCTTCTCTAGAGGCTTTTTCAGTGAGTTCAGTGATGTTATTGTGATTCTGCAACCTGGAGAAGGTGTTGTGCATCCCTCCAGCTCTGAGGGCAGAGTTCTGGGCTCCTTCCTTTGCTCCAGGGTGATTTCACTCTGCTGGAAACCCCAAAATAAAGATGATTTGTAACACTAAACCAGCTCAGCTGCGTTTTGCTTTTGTGCTGTTGTTTTAAACAGGAATAAAGCCGTGGCCTCTCAGTGATGGAGAGCTGAGCAGACCCCAGGTTTGCTGGCTGTGTGTGTGATTCCCAGTGCTGATCTCTGGCCCCTAGATGATGCTGTTCATCTGCCAGGGAGCCTTCTCCCACCTCAGCATCCCAGAGTGCCTCTGACAACAGTGCAGGGCTTTGGGGATGCTGCAGGAGCTGTGTCACAACTGCCAATTTCGTTTTGTCTTGCAAGGAAATGAGAGTGGAGAGAGGTGGCTGTGAAAGTGTCACACTGGAGTGGCCCTGGCACACAAATACAGGCCCTTTGAGGGGGTTTGTGTGTGTTTTTAACCTTTTATCCCATTAAAATGAGTCCTAATGAAGAGCATGGTGTGGGCTGGGCCTGCCTGGGGAACACAGAGCTCCTGCTCTTTAAAATGTGTCCAACAGACCGAGCTGCCTGGAGCTTTGAGCACAGCATGTCCAACATCCCCATTCCCCACAGGGAAGATGTCTTTGGGCATTTATCTGGCACCAGTGAGGAGGCATCAGGGAGGGGCTGGGTGACTCTCACCAAGAGTCCAGGAGCGTTCCCAGCCTGTCCCTGCATGGAACACCCCAAGTTTCCCCATGATCCTCGTTCCCTTTGGGCTCTGGAGTGGGCATCCTGTTTGTGGGGGTGTTCATGAGATGTTTTGGGATTTCCCCTCACTTCTCACATGCAGAGCTCAATTCCACACCCCTTAGACTCAAGTGGAGAGTGATGGATTATAAAGGGAACCTACTGATGCCACAGCTACTTAACAGGATTTTCCAAAGCACTTGAGTGTCTAATTCCCATTGATTTTACATGAGCAAATTGGCCTCCACTTCCAGGACATGATTCTCAATCATTCCCTTGTTTTTACAGCACCCACAACATTTGAGCAAACTCAATTTTACTGAAGGGATGGTCCGAGGGAGAGCTCAGCTTTGGAAAATTCTTGCATTATATTTTAATGGAGAGCTTAAAAAATTTGGGAATCCTCTCCTTGCCTTCTGGAAAAATATTCAGAAGTTTAGGGCTTGACTCAGGTACTCATCTACTCCCACTGAGAGAGGCTTGTTCTGCCCGTGGTCAGGCTGATCTGTGGTGGAACTGAAGGAGTTTTAAGAGTTTTTCACTCCTTTTGGCTGAGAGCATTTTCTTTTGCTTTCTCCCCTTCCATGTGCACCAAGCTGTCAAACTTCTCTCCTTTGTTTGGATGTCAATGATTTCCTTGATGACAAAATAATCCAAATTACCTCTTCATTGCCGTGCAAAATCAAGGTAGGGGAGGAGCACACCCAGGGATTTTGGGCTGTTCCAGAGCTCTGACAGCAGCTTTTGAAGTATTTCTCCTCCCTCTCCTCATTTTTGGGAAGGGCTGTGGGTGCTGGAATAAAAACTCTCCAGCAAGTGCAATGTGTAAATTTTGAAAAAAAAAAAAAAAAAAAAAAAAAAAAAAAAAAAAAAAAAAAAAAAAAAAAAAAAAAAAAAAAAAAAAAGAAAAGAAAGAAAGAAAAAAGAGAAAATATTAAACATGTGGTTTGTGTTTCAAAACCCGGGCAATATTATGAAAGCAATAAAGTATCCGTGCTGCAGGGGCTGTGCCCCTGTGATACACACACTCGGATTTGGTTCCGTGTCACTCTCCAGCCTCATTCCAGGACAGCCAGACCTGGGCTCAGCAAGGAACAGGAACAGCAGGGCTGGGAGGTGACAAACAGGTGACAAACACCTCCCTCCCTCCTCCATGGGGCTTGTCCTGCACTTCTAAAGCTGCTGCAGTGTGGTGAATGAATAAATAAATGTTCAGGGAGCAGAGGTGTCCTCTGAGCTCTGTGATGCTCATCATTAGCAATGGCCACGTGGCTCACCTTGTTTCCTCCTGGGAATTGGATGTTTTGGCCCATTTATCCACCAGACAGACACTCAGCGGCCTGAGGGATGGAAACCAGCCTGAAATCATGGAATCCTGGTGTGGGTTGGGTTGGAAGGGGCCCTAAAGCTCATCTGCCATGGGCAGGGACAACTTCCACTACCCCAGGCTGCTCCAAGCCCAGCCTGGCCTTGGAGAAGGAATTGTGGAGCGTCAAGGAAAGGTTCAGGAAGAAATAATTCCCTCCTAAGGCTCCCAGCAGGGACTGGAACAGGCTGAGGACATTGGCAATGGAATTCCTGTGCTGTAGTGGCTTCAGGTTTAATCCAAGCTCCAGTTAAACAAATCATTGTTTGGGGAGCATGGACACTTCATTTTTTTAATAGCCTGTGACCTGCAATAGAATTTAGGTTGGGTGTTAATGACCAAAGGTTTTGCAAGTAATTAAATTTGTGGAAAGAGCTGTCCCTGAGAGGCTGGGAGTGTTGCTGAGAACAGGCTGGTGCCTGTGTGGTGCTGGAGTCTTAAACCTGAGCAAGAGAACTGTGAGGAGTGGGGATGGGGCTGAGACTCATCAGTCCAGGTGGTTCTGTTAATCTGCATCATCAGTCACACACACTGCTGAGGCTGTTTCATGAATTTAGTAACAAAATGTAATAAAATTATAAATACAACTCTCTGGGTTTTTTTCTCTTGGGGCAAAATAAATTACATGAGTATAAAAGAGATGAGATGTAACTCACATCACAGTAAATGTTTTTTTATTTTCAGGTTGAGAATCTCATGTGTAAATTATCCATTAAGTTACTCACACTTTACAAACAGAAGGCATGGACCACGTGTATGTTGTAGGCTACTGCTAAAATGTGAATATGTGCATTGTTTTAGGATCTGTGCCCAAGTCATAGAGATTCTTCTTGTTATCTTGCAACCATTCTGTTTTTTGTGAAATTTTCCCCCTTTCTATCTATGCTTTTGTGCCATCCTTCAGGAACCTGAGAGGCCACAGAATTTCTCTTCCATTATTGTGGCCACAGTTCAAAAGGAGACATCACAGATAAAATAAAATCAACTGCAAGTTCTGCCCAACATCTCAGCTCCTGACAGAGTCCTACAAGGGATCTTTGCTGGCTGAGGCACTGCTGAATTACCTGAGAGGTGCTTTGAGTAGGAGTTTTTCATTGTTGGATCTTCTTAGCAGGCTTTCCTCCAACAATGAGCCCTCACCTTTTCAAAAGAGGAGGGTTTGCATCTGTTCTTGTGCCCTGGCAGGTGGCTGTGCCCTCCCATTGGGCAGGAGGGAGACTGGGACTTCAGCTGGAATGGTTCTTGTCTGTGCCTCTGAGAAGTCCCCAGCAAGAACAGACACATTAAGGCTGCAAAGAAGAAAATGTTGTATATTTAATTTTTTTTTAGCCAGAAGAAGGGATGGGGAAAGGCTGTAAATGCACAAACTCTGCATTTACAATGCTTTGTGTTGCAGCTTTGCATGGGAGGTTACCTACTGTGCACTGTGTCTTTAAAACACTAATGGGCCCACTGAAAAAAGAAAAAAACACCAAAAAAACCCCAGCAAACCCATGACAGTCCACCAGCAACTAGCACACTAACAGGTTCTCATCTGACACCAGTAGGGAACCGAAGATATTTTATTATTTGGAAACTCCATATAGGGAAAGCCAGCCTTGAATCTGTCATTACTCCAAGAACCACACCTCCCCTGGGAGTTAATTATTTTCTTAAAATGCAACTTGTACTGTTAGTTTAAAACATTCCAACTGTGTTCGCACTCTTTAAATCTTCTGTAAACCTTAGAGTTTAAATCACTTGCAGATAAGAGTAATTCTATTAGAAAAAAAAGGTTTGGTGGAAGGGGAAAGAGAGGGAAATAAAAGGGCATTGATAGAAGCGTCCTTTGGGTGCCCATTGCCCTGTCACCTTTAGAACTTGGCAGGAGCTGCAGCCACAGTAACTTTATAGGTCCTGGCACAGAATGAAACAAAATAGGTGCATGCCACATTTTCCTTCCAAAAGAACGCCAGGCAGAGACTTACCCCCTTTGTGAGGGGCTGAGTATCAGAGAGCTTGGTTAGACTGCAAAAAAAACAAACGAGTGGTTAGTGGGGCTGACAGGTCAGAGCCTTTGCTGGGCTTCTATTTTGAAGGCAGGCATTGGGCACAGGGCTGTGTCTGCCTGGGATCACGTTTGGGAAGGCAGGGGTGGGAGAGAGGTTTAAATACGGGGCGCTGCTGCAGTGTCTGAGCACCTCAGCTCCTCTTGCTTTGGCTTCTTCCTCTGCTTTCATGGCAATTCTGGGGCATTACAAGGAGAAAAAAAAAAAAGAAATGAGCTCGTTGCTGTGGGTTTGCCACGAGTGATGTGTCATTTTTGGAGCTGTCTGGGCAATCCTTCGTGTGCTGTGTTGGCCGGGCTCCGAGGATTGAGGGTAATTCAGTGGTTCCAGAGCTTGGCTGCTTCTTCTCCTCCGTGCCCTCCCCAGCCCCTTTCTCCCTGTAATTTGTTTGGGCTGAAAATCAGCTTCCCAAATTCTTCAAGGGCTTTTTTTTTCTTTTTGAACCAGTTTGCTTTTGCAGGAGCGCCTTGGCTGAGCTGGGGTTTTGCTCGGGGTTGTGCCAAGCACCCCACAGCTGTGGGAGCTGTTTGGGAAGGAGGAGGAGTGGGGAAGGGCAAAGAACCTGTCACTGCTGATGCTGTGTGACACTGCTGTGGCTTTGGGGACACCTCTGCTTTGTGGGGATGCTCAGAGACACCACTGACCCTGCTGGGGGACAGACACCAAGGTGAAAGTCCTGAGAGTATCTGAGTGTTGCTGCCACCCATTAAATAATAAAAGCTGTTGTTTTGTAAAGCAAATCCCACCCTCCCCTCCAAAGATATTCTGTATTTAAGGGGCTGTTAAACTTGGAAATGCCCTAAAATTGGAATTGTCCCCCAGGCTTTCACTCAGCCCAAGGGCCTTGATAAATGGAACCCAAATTCTCACTAAATATGATTTCTGCAGGTGAGAGCACTGCAGAGGAATCTTCTCCTCTCAATCCCTCAAAGCCTCAGTTCATAGGAGTTCATTGATTATTTAATACCTGATGATTTGGTGCACATCTGGCTCAGAGACCCCAAATGTGAGACCCTACCCCAACAAAACCCCGATTTGAGTGTCTTCAGTAGCAAACTAAACCCCAGAGTGCTGGGGTTTGTCCCAGTGAGCTGAAGGAAGAACAGCCTCTGAATTTTAGTTTAAGAACTTCTGAAAAGAAACACCCTCAGTGCAGGACAGGAATTTTCCAGATGCTTCCACTTTGCTTTAGTGGGGATCTCTGGGGATATCCCTAACCCAGAGCAGGGGATGTGACAGAGTTCTGGACAGTTCTGTGAGGTCACCAGGCTGCAGAGGATGAGGATGAAGATGAAGGATGAAGGTTCCTCCCCATGGATGGATCCTCTCTCCCATCCCAGTGTAGGTCAGTGCTGGCCTCACCCCGGGGCTGCTCTCACTGATGTCTCATCCCAATTATTTATGAGGGAATCTGAGGTTTGATGCCTCATTGCCTGGGCTCTGCTGGCTTTTTTTAATTGTGCACCAGGGCTGTGTTCTTGGCTGGGGGATGTGCTGGGAGCTGAGCTGCTCTCAGGGTGACACACTGACCCATCTTTGGGCACCTGGAGGAAAGCAGAGCACCAGGCAGAAGCCAGGATCCCTCTCCCAGCTTTATTTGCATTCTCTCCCTTTTTTCCTGATTTTTTTGAAGTGCCCAAGGTGCTCCATGTCACCCAAATCCCCTGCCTGCCCCACCACCTGCAGATCCCTTCATCTGAGTTCTTCTGTCCTGTAGAAATAACAGCAGTAATATGAACAAGAAAAGAATTATTTTTCCCCCTAAAACCAGCCTTGAATGAAAATTCTTGCCCATAGGTTCAATCAGAACAGGTCAAGAATGTCTTCTGGAGGGTTTTATGACTTTCTCTGGTCCTCTTCAAGCAAGTAAAACACTTCCTACAAAAGGAATCCAACATAAAGCACTGAAGAGTCTTTACAGAGATGACTATCAGAGGAGGAAACACTTCTGATTATGTTTTTAGGCAGAATAAACCTGTATAAAAGACACATTTCCCCTTAAAGCTGAACTGTGTGTAATGAGACACAGGAGCCCAGTGAAAATAATGAGCTGTTAAAGAAATAAACAGTTAAAATAATAACAAAAGGCTAAACAGCTTTGGAAAGACCAAAAAAAA
>VXBI01008022.1:310201-322430 GCA_013397375.1 Toxostoma redivivum | reverse complement strand
AAAACAAAAATAATAATAGTAATAATAATAATAGTAATAATAATAATAGTAATAATAATAATAATAATAATAATAATAATAATAATAATAATAATATATCAAGGGAGCTTTGAATGTGCATTGAATTAAGAGCTCCCAGTCCTTCTGGTGAGAAGTCTTTGCCACCCTGTAAAGGTGTAACATCAGATTTTATTTCCCATTCCTAAAATCCCAGAGCAGATTTCCTACCCTGCTGTCTGTATTGCTGACATTAAGTGCCTTCCCACCAAGGATCTCCCATTTATTAACGTCCCATTTATTAACCATCAGTGTTAGGGTAAGGGGTAAGATCCTCTCCTTAGGAAGGACACAGGGCCAGGTGACACCTGAGTGACACAGAATGGATTCCCTGCCTGCCACAGGGCCAGGTGACACCTGAGTGACACAGAATGGATCCCTGCCTGTCACAGGGACCAGGTGACACCTGAGTGACACAGAATGGATTCTCTGTCTGCCACAGGGCCAGGTGACACACAGCTGGAGTTTGGGAATTTGGGAGTTTTGTCCTTGTGCACTGGCTGCCCTGATCCTCAGGGTTCTGCTTTCTGGAGGCACTTGGAGCTTCACCTGCCCTGGTTACCCTGAGTTCCTCACTGAGAGCAGATCCATGGAATCACAGAATGCTTTCCACAGACAGCTGAGGTCTTTAGGTGTCTTGGTGTAGTCTAAAATGAAGCAGGGAACAGTTCTCCCTGTTCCAGACTGGATGTGGCTGGATGCTCTCACTGCTGCTCACAGTATCCCACTGGAGAGTGTTGTCCACCAGCACCATGGAGTCTTGTGCAGACAATGTTTATCAGTGAAATATTTGCACTATTAATTGCTTTTCACTATAATGAAGCAGCTGACAATCCTCTCATAGCAGAGGAGATAGTCTGGACATCATTTTGAGGATCTTGGTTGTAGTGTGTGCTGCCAGGTCAGAGTTTCCATCACTGCACTGCTGCCACCATAACTTCACAGCATTTCTATTTCAATAATAACTCCTTCAAAAAAATTTATGGCACAAATCTCTATCCAAAAAGCTGCACCTGTTGTTAGAGGCCTTGATTTGATCACCAGCCAGGACCTGCCATGCCCATGACCCAAGGGAAGCATCATCCACCTGTGCTGAACACAGGAGGCCTTTTCTTCCTGGGGCAAGGAGGAAAATTCTCAGTTTGCCAGGGTGTGGGTGAGAGCTTTCCCTGTGTGATGAGTGTGGAGCAGAGTTCCAGACTCCCTGGCTTTGGGGGGTCCTTGCTGGGTGGTACCTGTGGCTCTTGGCTGCTGGATCCTGACAGTGGTACCCAAGTGGTCCCTGCGTGGTCCAGGGGTGATGCTGCCAGCTGGAATCCCCACCCAAGGCATGCTGCAGCATGAGGCTCTGGTTTGCTTTGCTCACCCAATCTCTTCTCACCCTGGGGGCATTTTTTCCTTGCCCCAGAGCCATGCTCACTGCTTTAATTATGATCATTTCCCTTGGCAGCAGCTCCATGGCTTCCATTCCCTGCAGGAATTGAAAGCCCTGAATGCTCTGCCCCAGTGGGATCCAGCTGTGACTCCAGAAGCCACTGGCAGTGCAAACCCATTTTTAAACCCCTCAAACCGAGCAGCCCCACTTCAGTAAATACTTCTTCCAGGATTTCTCATGATTTCTCACATCAAAAACGCAGATAATTTGATAGGACAACAGGGACAGCTCGAGCTCTGGAGTTTGAAATGTCTCAAAATTGTTGTAATTGGATGTGTTGAAGGAGGGAGGGAATCTCCATATCTGAACCACCTTTTTGAAAACCAAATCCACCACTCATACTTTGAGGGCTAAGAAAGCAAATCCTGTGTTTATTTAGGACATTAGCAGAAGAAACAAGTGGGTTCTCTCTGCTGGTTCTGCTGCAGGGATTCATAGGCACACACTGGCCTGGGTGTTGAAGTCCTTGCTCCGTTTGTGCTTGGAAAAAGCTCTGAGCTACCTTTAGATGTCCAGCTGGACAGCTGACAGCTGAATTCTGATCCAAAAGCAGGGAGCAGCAACGTTTTGTGGATATTTAATTAAAACAGCAGTCTCTCAGTGGAGGGAAAACTGCCACACTTGCCTTCAGCAGTTTCTTGGTACTTTCTCTTTAAGTGGCTCATGAGATTTTTAGTTTTGGAATTAAACTTCTTTCTCAATATGTCTCAGTCTTTAGACTTCTGGGCTGATTTTGCAATAGCTCTTCTGGTTTTAATGATCTTTGTTTGGTAGGACAGAATTTTAGTTGCTACCTAAACATCTCAGAAGAAATTTCAACAGAACAATTCAACGTGAGAGTTCAAAAATGTTCAAGGGAAAACCTCCAGTGTCTGCCCAGAGACAAATGTAACAAGCAGGTCCTTTCTATTAAAGGAATGTTTGGTGGCTCCCACAATCCTCCTGATTACACCATGATTTTACCTAATGAAGTTCCCAACTGCTCATGATTTTTCAGTCAGGTGCATCTGCTCCTGCACTCATCCATCTGCATTAGGAGCTTTCCCAGTTTCCATAGTAACTGTGCAATTTAACATATCTGGCCTTACAGTATCTTACAGTGAAATACTCTGTCCATTTTATAAATGTGCAGCCAGAGGTGAGGGGAACAAAGTGATTTGCCCGGGGTTACAGAGTTCATCTGCAGCTGAATGGGGGTAGAACATTGCTTTTTCCAGAGTTCCAGGGAAAGGCTGGAGCTGCCAGGCTGCCCGTTCCCAGGGAGGCGTTTTGCTGGATCACATCAGCTGAAGGTTGTGTCCCAAGTGCTCCTTTTCTCAGCCTTGGAAAAGAGACTTTCAGAAATGAGGAGGTTGGGGTTGGAGCAGGGTGAGTAATGAAACCAGAAATCAAAACTTGCAAGTAATGTATTCAGCAGAAATGCCAGCCACATTCCTGGGATAAATAACTCCCGATGAATAATTCAACCGGCGTCATCACTACAGGGCACAGCAGCAGGATTGGTTTCTAATTATTTGGCCTTTTCCTCTGTAAAAGTTCAACCCAGATTCAGCCCCTGACGTGTTCCAGCTCAGGGTCTGGAGTTTTGCTTGTGGCTTGGCTGGAGATAGCCCAGGGTCAGCTTTGGAGCTGTGCTGAGCACCCTCATTTCTGTCTGAAATCTGAAGAAACTTCAGCAATTTGAGCTAATGCAGGGTACAAAGCCACCCTTGGAAAAAAAAATAAAAAAGAAAAAAAGTAAAAAAAGGGCATCTGGAGCCTCAAAACTTTGTGAAAATAGGAAAACTTTGAAAGCTGTTGAGGAATCCTGGATTAACACAACACACAGGGAGTAGGGAAAAGGTTGGTGGCCTTTGGAACAACTTCTCACATTAATTTTCTTTCAATGCTGACAGCTTTGATTTATTACCTCAAGGCTGGTTAGAAAGCACACCCAGACATGAGTGAAGCCAGGAGTTATGGAAAGAAAAGGAAAATATGGTAAACACAGTGATGGATAGCACTGGGAGACAGACAAACACTGCCCTGCTCTGCTGCTGCACCCAAATTCTGCTCCCAGTGAGGATGGGTGTCCAGCCCTGGCAGAGCTGCCTGGAATTGCTCCCAGCAGACCCACCAGGGAGGAAGCTTCCCTTGAGATTTGCTGTTTTCTCATCGGTCAGCTCAATTTTGCTTCTGATTTCTGTCTCAGAGTGGGTGTCTGGGGTTGAACTGATCACTGGGAAGCCTGTGCTGGGGAAAAAATGTTGTTTGCAAGTGGTTCTTCCACAGAAATCAAAACAAGGTATTATTTCCCAACAGAAATTTGCTAAGATGAGTTAAAGAGAGTCACCAAAGTTGTTTGCTGAGGATCCCTGGCTGCTCAGGGCTCTCCTAGCCCTTTTCTGGATCAAATTCCTATTTACAAAAGAAGAGGTGGTCCCACAAACCAAAGTGAACAAAATCCCTGAGGAGCACAAGTTGTCTTTAATGTCATCAGTGGCTCTAAATATTTAGGAATGCGTGGTGTAAACACCTTCAGAGCATGCAGACAACTCCCCTGAGCCCACAATTGTTGGGCTGTACAAACACCAGCACTCCTCAGGCTGTGGAGCTGCTGCCACCGCAGCTCTTCATTCTCGTGTCATTTGCAGCTCTTCCTCCAGCCCGAGCCTGCTGGCCCCGTGTCTCCACTTGTTTCTCAGTAGGAAACTTTTCAGAACCTCCCAAAACTGCAGGAGGATGCCCTGGGATGCCAGCTGGAGCTGGCACTTGGGGCTGTTTGCTTGGCTGGCTTTGAGGGATGTTCCCCAGCAGCTCGTGGGATGTGTGACTGTGCTTTGACCTGAGCATCCTGCTCCAGAGATCCTGCACACTCCATGGCAATGTGGGAATGTGGCAATGTGGGAATGCTTTCCACTTGCCCCTTCCTCCCTCAGCCCCAGCTCTGAGCCATCAGCCCTGAGCCCTGGCCCTGCAGCCCTCGGAGCAGGCTCAGAGCTGCCTGAAGAAAGCAGCAGTGAGATTGCAGAGCAGCTCAGCCCTGTAAAATGCTGAATTCAGGGTGGGAGAGCCCTGCTTTCCTGCTTCACCATCACACAGCCTTAAAGCTCCCAGGAACTCTGATTCCCTTTACCTGCAGAGCCCCTGAGCCATGTGTGTGGCAGGGAGGGGCTGGCACAGCTGGATGCAGATGTTGGGGACATCTTTGTGCCACTTGCTCATCCCTTGCAGGATGATAAAAGGTGCTGCTTTCCTTCAGTTTCCCTGTCAAATGCCAGTTCTTTTGCTGAGACGGACCAGGTGTAGCCTGGAATTCCCCTCTGGAGATGCAGGAGATGATTTGGGAGGTGATTCCAGAGCTGTTGGGGTGGTCCCTGCAGCATCACAGAGCTGCAGACTTATTTCCCAAGGCCTCAATTTTTCCATTTCCCAGGAAATTTGTTAATTTGTGGGTAAGTGCTTGGATCCCAGGTGAGTGAAGTCATTTAATCTTCAGCACATTCAGACAATTAAAAAATCTAAGCATATCCCAGGCCTCCTCTTCCTTTTCAAGTAATCAAGGCTATTACCCTAAATATATCAATTTTCCTTTAAGATTTTTGTTTAGGTACACTTTATATCACTTCCTATGTCTAGATCCTGCCTGCTTTTCTCCAGCATGGGAAAAAAAATAACCTGTGAGCTCTGAGTAGTTCTCAGATGCTGAATTCCAAATCATGGAATGAAATTTGAATCCTGGTGGGTTCTGCACCTCCCCAGTTGTTCATCATTTGCAGGTTTCATTACATTTTAGGGGATACCATTAAATCCAGCCACCCCAGAGATACTGGTTGGACTTTGGGAGCCTAAAGACAAGGAGAGCATGGAGGAATCTCCAGAACTGCTCCAATTTAGCCAGGCAGAAATTTAAGTTTCCTTTTAAAGAGCAGTGCCTGCAACCTTATTTCTATTTTATAATTTGTTTGCAAATTTCATGTCCCTTCCCCCTTATCTTTTAGGAGTTATTAGGAAATATATTTCTCCTAATTTAGATTTTTTTTCCATTTAGCAAACATTGATTTTGCTCTTTTTCCCAGTGCTGTTATTCCTGCCACAATTAATGCAGGTTTTTTGGTTTTGTTTTGCAGAGGGAATGTCTGGGGGCAGTCATGGGGGTGGGTCCTGCTCCCTCTGAGGAACTTTGGTGCTTCAAGAAACATGGAGCAGGATGAGGAGCTTTGTGCTCTGTAGGGATTCTTCTAAGACCAGAGAATTTTAAACCATTTCTTTTTCATGCAGTGAAAATTCAAAGGGAGATTTGGGCCATGTGGCACCCATAAAAACGAAGGCAAAACCTTCCAAAAGTATCTGAGATCTGCAGATATTGTCTTTTTTTTTTTTTTTATGTTTCAGAAGTGTTGAATATTTTAAAAAAAAACCTCAACAGGAGTTTAAATAAACACAGGCAAGTGAGTCAGTAAGAAGATATAAAATCATCAGGAAAAGCTGAGTTTGTTTTAATACAGGGATTACTGTAAACACTCACAGTGCATGGTAACAATTTGTAGCCCATGTGTTTTGAAATATCATAACTGGTGTCAATAAACACATTAAAATTCGACTTCAAAGAGCTCTGTGGATGTTTGGAGTGTCACAAAGACATTGCAACCCAGGGATTTGGGATGGAAACAAGCATGGGAGCAATCAAACAGCTCCTCTGTGGAGAGAGGGATCTTGTCAGGCTGTTAGAGCTAAGCATCTGTGAGGGTGATTATTGCTGTGGAGGCTCCAGTGCTCCCAGCCCCGGATTTCTTTCTGTCTGCCTCCCCTCCCACCCTGAGCTGCTGCTGTGGCTCTCCCACCTGCTGGGTCTCACTCCTTGTTTCTCCAGACAGGGACAGCCTGATTCCCAGCAGGAATCACGAATTCGGGGTGTACCTGGGCCAGGTGGCACAGCCTGAGGGGTGTCCCCAGGGCTGGCTGCTCACCCATCTGTGGGATTTGTGGGATTTGTGGGAATTGGGGTTTTCCTGCGTTTCCAAGGTGCCTCTCAGCTTTGAGTTCATGTTCTGCCCCAACAGTGGGAGCCACCCAGGCAAGGCATTGTGGAATCATGGAATATCCTGAGCTGGGAGGGACCCACAGGAGCATCCACAACACCCCAAAATCCTCCCTGTGCATCTCCAGGCATCACCTGGGAGTGGTGTCCAAACCCTCCTGGAGCTCCTGGGGCTGTGCCCATTCCCTGGGGAGCCTGGGCAGTGCCCAGCACCCTCTGGGGGATGAACCTTTCCCAAAATCCAACCTAAACCCCCCTGGCACAGCTCCAGCTGTTCCCTGGTCCTGTCCCAGAGCCGAGATCAGAGCTCTGATCCCAGTGCCTCAGGAGGAGCTGTGGAGGGGTCAGTGGCTCACGTGGGGTGGATTTGCTCCTCTCACTCCTGCTCCTCTGGTGTCTCCCAGAATCACAAGGCTGGCAGACACCTTTAAGGTCATCGAGTCCAACCCATGCCCTGACACCACCTCACAAACCATGGCACTGAGTGCCACATCAACCTCTTTTCGAACACATCCAGGGACGTGTTTTAAGAACACCTCCCCAGGCAGATGATTCCACTATTTTATCACTCTTTCAGTAAAAAACTTTTTCCTAACATCCAACCTAAATTTCCCTTGGCACAGCTCAGGACTGTGTCCTCTTAAGGCTCTCCAGATGTCTCAGAAAATGGGAGCTTCTCCATTCCCAAATGAGATCCTGTCACATCAGCACGAGCCAGAGCACCAGGTTGGGTTTGATGTCTCACATTGTCTCATCCACAAATCCAATTTCCTGCACTTGAGCTAAACACAGACAGCCATTCCCCTTATTGCAAAGCCCACAGTGCCCAAATTAATTCACACATGTCCTTTTTTAAGGTGACAGAACCAATCTGAGGGAACAGATGAGCATTCCCATGTCCAGGTTTAATCATCCCAGTCAGGATTCCCTTGTTTTATTCCTGAACCTCATGTTGACAGCAGAGCCCTCCATGTGCAGGCCAGGCAGGATTAAATGGGGCTTCTGGGGGGATGTTTGGAACAACCTGTGCAATGCTGAGGGCACCTGTTGGCATTAATAGAGCAGGGAAAAAATCCAGGCTGGATGTTCACAGCTATGGAGGGGACTTTTTGCTGACACTAAAGCAGAATGGAAATAACAAAATAACACCCCCAGAGACAAGCCCTGGTTCCATGTTGTAGGAATTTACCTGGGGCACAAACATCTCTGCACACAGGCAGCCTTTCCTGCATTGAAGCTGCTGTTTAATCCATATTTTTGTTTGGAATCTGCCCCTGATTCATCAGCACCTTCCTGGAGTCGCTGTAGCACCTTTGCCATGCAAGCTGCAGGAAAGGGTAATTAAATTTAATAGAAGCCACCCTTGCTTTGAAGTTGCCCTGGTTTTAGGGCCACAAGGAGAAGCAATTAAACTCCAGCAGCCATGGATTTAAGCTGAAGGTAGAGAGTAATTTATTTATTTTTTTAAAGGAAATTTCCTCAGTAAACGGATTTGAATTGTCAGATCTGATTGGGTTTTAAAGCTGTAGAGATTTCCTTCTTTGGGAGTTTTGCTTCTCTTGAAGCAAAATGAAATTATTTCACAATTTCATGGTTTTATCAAAAATTAGTGTTTCAATGAAGTAACAAGGAAAGGGAAAAATATTCTAGAATGCCATAATCAGTCCCAAAGTTACTTCTAACTATTTAAAAATTATTTTTAGGAATTTCCCATAAAGTATCAGTTGGAAAAGGTCTGATTCCAGCACACACGTTATTCAGAAAAGCAAACTCAGTTAATATTTAGAAGAAGAAAAAATGGTCTTAAACTTCACCAACTCTTGGAAATATTTGAAGAACCTCAGCTAAGCCAGAGGCACAAGTGAAAAATCTCATTGGTTTTCATCTCTCTTCCCCTCCCAGAGTTCCAGGTGTGCAGGACCTGAGTCCTGTGGGAGCAGCACCTTCTCCACTGGGGAATCCTTCCCTTTGAGGTCTCTGCAATATTTGGGCTTTGGATTCTGAACATTATTTTTTACTTCATTAAAACTATTTCCTTTCAAAACCCAGCAAAACCCCAAAGAGAGTCCAAATATAAATCAATGCAAATGCAATTACTGCAGCCCCCCCCCTCCTCTGTGCCTCGGGGGCTGCAAAAATCCATCGATTCTGTGCTGTAATTTATCTGGGAAGCAGGAGCCGCCCGCCCCGCTGCCAGGAGCAGCCCTGGACCACGGGCTCCGCACTGGCCGGGTCCCTGGAGGGGACAGCGCTGCCCCTGGAGGAGAGCAGCTGCGGGAACGGGCTGGAGGGATGGGGGAACTGGGATCACTGGGAACTGGGATCGGGGGGACTGGGGCTGGAGGAATGGGGGCACGGGGGACTGGGATCACTGGAAACTGGGATCAGGCGAACTGGGATCACTGGGACCTGGGATCACTGGGAACTGGGATCGGGGGGAACTGGGATCATGGGGGACTAGATCACAGACGACTGGGATCACGGGGGAGTGGGCACATGGTAAACTGGAATCTTGGAGAACTGGGATCACAGAAAATTTGGATCATAAAGAATTGGGATCTTGGAGGAATGGCACCTTGGAGGACAGGGATCACAGGGAGCTCAGTGGAATGATTCCTGTTTGTGCCTGGAGGGTCTGGAAGGTTCTGGCTTAGCTCTGCACCAGGAGCCACCGTGGGTCACCACCGTTCCCACCCAGGGTGTCCAACTCTGTGGGGTCAGGAATCTGCCCATGAGCTCAGCCATTGGCTCTGGACACTGTGGTCTCTCTCTTGGGTTATTTCTGCTGGTTTGGGATTCTCCAAATGCAAACCTGTCATGTTTGGAGCGAGCCATAAGGATGGCTGGACTGGGAAAGGAACCCAGTCCTAAAGGGACATTTTGTCTTTTCCTTTCCTGATGGAAATTGGGGCAGTGGCATCCTGGGGCGGGCAGGGAGAAGATTTGGAGGTGTGGACAATCCTTTGTGCCCCAAAGAAGAAATGGCTGAGATGAAATTTGAAATTGTCCAGGCCAGGTTGATCCTGGGCCACCACATGGTCCCTGCCAAGGCCATCACCTGCCAGGTGGCACTGCCAGCCTGGGTTTGAGGCAGAGGTGTCACCAAACACTGGTGAGTGCCCA
Organism: Toxostoma redivivum; assembly: GCA_013397375.1. Taxonomy (NCBI): domain Eukaryota; kingdom Metazoa; phylum Chordata; class Aves; order Passeriformes; family Mimidae; genus Toxostoma; species Toxostoma redivivum. The sequence continues at coordinate 312,795 of VXBI01008022.1, read as the reverse complement.
AACACTGGGCACTGCATCAGCACAGCAGAGGGAAATTGCCAGGGCAGAAACTGTGTAATGCTGCTTCAGATCCCAGCCAAAATGTGCAGGAAAAGCCAGAAAAAGTGAGTTGTGAGGACATTCTCCCTGATGGATGAGCTGTCAAGGCAGGAGAGGCTATTCCAAGCTCCTGAAACACCCACAGAGGCTGAAATCCCAGAGCCAGGCATTGGGAAGATGATCCTCTGGGGCATCACCAAGTGTCAGGAGCATGTCCAGCCCAGCATGCTCAGAAATGTGCTCCTGTTGGGCAGCTCCTCTCCTTTCAGATTTTCAGAGAGGCTTCTGAAGGAGCTGCAGGCAGGAGCTCCCAGCACAGCTCATGTGGAGGCTGTTTCAGCCCGGGGCTGGATGTGCTCCATGTGGGTTGGTGCTTCCATGCTTGGCAGCCTAAGAGCATTTAGGAATATGGGGACTACCAGGGGAGACCATAATGAGGTTGGACCAGCAGTGCTCCAGAGGAAAATCCATTTGAAAATTTCAGTAGGACCATCCAGGAGGGTTTTTTTGGGGTTTTTTTTAAGTGCCAATCTGACCAGCTGGAGAGCAGTTAATAAATCAGTACAAAAATAATTGATTTATAGTAAGTGATTTTATAGCTTACTAAAGAAAGGTCCCTTGTGCATTGGGCTGAAGAAAGAGTCCTTGTTCAGAGCATTATTGCCATCCAAGATGTTGGGTTTAATTCTAGAAATGTGTTGATCCCTGCTAGAACTGCAAACAGTTTGTCAGACTTTTAAACACTCGGGAAGGAGCCCCCTCCCCGCGGGGACTGGCTCTGTGCCACGCCCTGTGCAGTGCCAGGGACTGGGGACAGAAGGGGGACCGGGGGGTCAGGGGCTGGGACCCTTCCCCAGGGCCCTGAGGATGTCCTGCAGGAGCTCACAGGGCTGGCAGGGTTTGTTTTGTGGTTGTTAAAGCAGAGCTCTCACATCTCTGTGCTCCTGGCAGCCTTCCTGTGGGATTTGCTGTGGCACGTCCCATAAAACGTCACCTCTGTTTGTCCATCTCTGGAGTTTCACCGATAATCCGACATCAGAACCGTGTGAAACTAAATTAGATCATAATGTTCATTAAAATACTCAATTAGAGAGGCACCTGACTTGGGGTTATTCTTAGAGGTCTCCTCAAGAGGTATTTAATGTCAGGAATCTGAAAGATGAATCCCAAACTGGTATCAATCCTCTTTGGGAAAAGCTGAATATACTGGAGGAAGTGTTATCTCTCTGCCTTATCACCAAGTGCCGGGGAAAGGGATGATCCTGAAAAGTTTTGCTGAAATTATTAAACAAATCTGCCCTGCTATGCTCAGAGTTTATAAATAATTCCACTGATGTAAATATCCTGGCTAAGTGAACTAAGAAATTCCTAGGAAAGAGTGAATTTTCAGCAATTCAAATTCAATTAAATAATTTGAAAGTTATGAGTTTACAGAAATCTTTATCCTCACCTGCCACATACACGCACTGCTTCCACGCAGGCAAGAGAACCACATCTGAATTTCTGCCTGGCCCTGTGATTTATAAATTGTTCAGCAATGAGCGGGGGAAATGCCCTGAAGATGCATTGGTGAATGCGCTCAGGACTGGAAAAGAGCTGGAATTGCCGAGTTCATCCCTCAGCTGCAGGGCCCGCCCGTGCTCCAGCACGCGGGGATCGATCTCCAAACTCATGGATGCCCTCTGCTGCCTTGGGACCGAGCAGCCACCTGGCACCTGCAGCCAGGCCCTGCCCAGAGCTCGGGCTCTTTTCCTTCCCTCCCGGGCTCTTTTCCTTCCCTCCCGGGCTCTTTTCCTCTCCTCCAGGACTCTTTTCCTCTCCTCCAGGACTCTTTTCCTCTTCTCCAGGACTCTTTTCCTCTTCTCCAGGACTCTTTTCCTCTTCTCCAGGACTCTTTTCCTTCCCTCCCGGGCTCTTTTCCTCTCCTCCAGGACTCTTTTCCTCTTCTCCAGGACTCTTTTCCTTCCCTCCAGGGCTCTTTTCCTCCCCGCCAGAACTCTTTTCCTCTTCTCCAGGACACTTTTCCTCTCCTCCAGGACTCTTTTTCTCCACTCCAGGACATTTCCAGGGCTCTGGCACAGCCAGCCCTGGGCTCAGCCAGCCCTGGCAGGGCATGGAGGAAAATCAAATGGGCTGGAAGGACATGGGCAGGGGTTTAGGATAACACCACAAACCCCACCAAACCTCATTTTCTCCCTGATCAGGAAGAAAGACTTAAGGAAAACCACCAGGCTTTCCAGCTCCAGAGGCTTCCCAAAGTTGAGATCTGTGTTATCCCACTGGGTTAGTGCAATAACTCAGAGCTCCAGAGCTGTTCTGGAATCAGGATCAGCAATGTTGGATCTCTCCTCCTTGTAGCAGTCTGCTGGGTAAGGGTGAACAAACGAGGAGAGCTGGGGACAGCTTAAATATTTCACAGCTCCCTGAGTTTTGTATGGGGAGGGATTTGTAGTGGCTGAAGTGTTTAATCTAAGGCAAATAAATTTTTTTTTAAGGCACAGAGAAAATCTGATGTGAAATAAAAATAATTTAAAAAAATGCTGGAGAACAGAGGG
>VXBI01008022.1:293164-309786 GCA_013397375.1 Toxostoma redivivum | reverse complement strand
CAGGAGAGCAGAAGAAAGCGGTGTAGAGAGGGAAGGGAAGGGAAGGGAAGGGAAGGGGTGTTCACCTGTGTTCACAGAGTGATACCCAGAGAGCTCTGTGAGTGCTTTAAGGAGATTTCACCCTCACAGAGCATTGCTGGTGTAATCCGAGCTGGATCCATTAATACCAAGCTCATTTTACAGTCAGGGACCCAGCTCAGCTCCTCCCAGCCCAGCATCCTTCAGCAGCCCATCATTACTGGTCTGCAGCACCCCGGGACTGGCCTGGCTCTTTCCATTCCCCTCTCAGGCACGACTTTGCTCAAGGGCACACCACGAGATAGCAGAACTTGGCACAAGTTCCCTGACTCCATTTCAGCCTCCTGGTCACCTTGTGTTGCCATGGCTCCACAGGGCACTGGGAATTCATTCCCTTGCTTTTATTTCAGTTTTGGTTTGGACGGGCTGAGGGATCAGTCATTTGAGATTTGATTCCCTCAGCTCCCATCTCACAGGAATTGCACGAGTCCTTCCTCTGATGTATTCCCACCTGTGCTGTGGATACATGGAGGATTTAAATTGTAAATTTGTCCAGGCCGGGTGTGGAGTGCCTCTCTCTGGAAACATTCCAAACCCACCTGGATGTGTTCCTGTGCCACCTGCTCCAGGTGACCCAGCCTTGGATGGTCCCCAGAGGGCCCTTCCAACTCCAGCTATCCTGGGATTCTGTGAACTCCTGGGATCTTTCTGGTCCCAGGAAATCCCCAGTCTGGTGAGCAGAGGATGGTTATGAGGATTGAAGTGTGGGGGCCAAATGCCATCCCTCCAAATTTCCCCCTTTTCCTCCTTCTCCCCCAGCTGCCCATGCTGACCACGATGCCACAAGGACTGGAATATCCCTTGGGTCACTTGGGGTCACCTGTCCTGGCTGTGTCCCCTCCCTGCTCCCTGTGCATCCCAATCCACTGCTGGTGGCTGAGGAGCAAAGGCAGCCTTGGCTCTGTGCAAGCATTAATGAAAACATCCCATTGTTATCCACAAATCCCAAACAGCCCACACCAGCTACCAGGAAGAAAATTAACTTTATCCCAGCAAAATCTGGTAATTTTTTCCCTCCCTCCTTCCCTCCCTCCCCAAGTCCCATTTAAGTTTCAATCCAGCAGCAGCTCTTTATTTTCTTTTAAATGTCAAACAATTCATCATTTTGCACTTTGCCCATTCCCCGTGAATTTGAAGGTTTTGCTGGAACTCTGTGATGTCAGCCCAGGACAATGCTCAGTGATTTCCCCAAACAATGTGGTTCTTGTCACCCTGCCTGGTTTTGGTTGCAGGCTCTGGAGAGCTCTGGCCTTGTCCCTGTTATCATACTCACCACAAAACCCCTGATTCAAACACACACTGGACAGTTCTCATCTTTATTATTCCAGTCTCCTGTCCCCCATGCATGCTGGAGGTGCTCTTGCCCTGCCCTGCAGGTTCAAGGGAGATGGACAATTTGTCCCCAAATCAGCTGGATACAGATGCCAAGGGCCACTCCTCCAAAGGGGCACAGAGAAAACTGGGAAAAAAGCACCTTTGTTTCCTGAGTGATGCTCAGAGAGCTCAGAACAGGCCCAGCAGGCAAGACCAGGGCTGAATTATCTGGATAAATCAGGTGTTTGTTCTCCATCCCAGGTCAGAATGAGGGGATTCCAGGCAGCCTGGCCCTGGCAAATCCAGCAGCTCCTCATGGAGTGTGGCAGTGATCAAAGCTCCTTGGAGCTGTCCCAAAAACCAGGAATGCTTTAGGGTGACTGAATCATGGAATGGTTTGGCTTGGAAGGGCCCTCTAAAGCCCATCCAGCCCAAGCTCCCTGCAGGGAGCAGGGACATCTTCAAGCAGAGCAGGGCTCAGAGCTCATCCAGCCTGGCCTTGGGTGCTCCCAGGGGTGGGGCAGGAGCAGGGACAGGGCTGCAGTGCAGGGGTGTCCTGCACATCTGGTGTGAAACAACATCTGGAACCCTTGGAAGTGGCCAGGAAGGATAAGGGGCAGGAAAACACCAGCCCAGCACTGAGCATGAGTACCTCCATCCCATGATTTACCAAACAATTTGCAGCTCCAGCTCGGGTTCTCCCACTTTGGAAACATCCAGGTGAGTCCCTCAGTGTGAGGGGGTTGAGATGAAGAGTGAGAGAACATTCCAGAGCTTTTCCAGGTGGAGATGTCCCAGCCTGGAGCAGGCTGCAGCTCCTCAGGCTGTGCAGTTGTTACCCCCAGACCCACACACACACACACAGATTTTATTAAGTCATTCCATGCAAGGATTTTATGTATGTGTATTTTTTTTTTATTTGGAAAACTTCAGAGTGCTGTTTTTTCACACACAGTAAAGTTAGCTTTGCTGAGATTCATTAGTCCCCTTTCCCCCTGTGTGTAAATGGATCTCTCTCAGTTATGCAATGCAAGGGTACACAACCATGAAAAGTGCAGAGCCAGCCAAAAAAAGCATTGTTCTGAACTCGGACATGTAAAATATTCATATTCAATAATAAAAAAATAAAAAACCCCAGCCCTTAATAAAAAATTCACGGTGTAAAATATGCATTGTCCTCCCATCCCCAGGGCTGCAGCCCTTTCCAGCCCAACACGCTCCTGGGGTTTTCACTGCCTTGTTGGACTCGATTAATTCCAAACCAATTCACCCGCAGACATCCCGGGATTAGGTGCCTAAATTGATTCTGGTTTCTCTGAGGGCGCTGGATCTGTGGCTGCAGGAGCTGCTCAGGGCACCCAGGTGTGTGTGGCAGGGCTGTCCCCGTGCTGGTGGCATGTCTGGGCACCAGTGCCACACTGGGCACAGTTCAGGAGAGCTCTCCCAGCAGGGTTTGCATCCCCTCAGTCTCCATGAGCAGCTCCCCAGGGAGGAGGAAGCACATTGGGAACACCCTGAGGTGTCTCCATCCCCCTTGCCCTGCAGAGCCTCCCCTGGAGCTCTCACAGGGGAGCAGGAGGGAAATGATCCAAAGGGAAGCACAGACAGGTGCAAAGAACCACCTGGCTGAAGGTTTCAGCAGAGCAGGGGTGCTCTCCAAAATCCCCCCCCTCTGCTCCCTGTGACAGGGACAGGACTCAGGGAACAGCTGGAGCAGTGCCAGGGGGGTTTAGGTTGGATTTTGGGAAAGGTTCATCCCCCAGAGGGTGCTGGGCACTGCCCAGGCTCCCCAGGGAATGGGCACAGCCCCAGGAGCTCCAGGAGGGTTTGGACACCACTCCCAGGGATGCTCAGAGGGGGTTTGGGCAGGACCAGGGCTTGGATCAATGATCCTATGGGTCCTTTCCAGCTTAGCACATCCTGGTTCTATGATTCTACAATTTAATTCAGATTTTTCTGCATCCCCACCCCCTGCTGGAGCTGTCTCAGTGTGTGTGTGTCCCAGGGGGTGACACAGAAGGGCAGCACAGGACAGAGGAGACTGAGCAGCATCACCTGGGACTGGAACTAAACCACCAGGCCCTGCTCAACAGGTGCTCTGAGCTGCTCTTGTGTCACTAAAAGCCACTAAGTGGGACCCAGGAGCCCAGCACTGGAGGGGAATATTAAAGTGTTATTATGAATGTTGCTAAAAAAATAAAAAATAATTCAGGAACAAGAGGAAGGCCTCTGGCACTTCAATTTTATGAAGATATATGGGAGAAAAGAATTAGAAACTCCAAAAAACCAATGCCTGGGATGTTTCTTTTATCTAAAGTACAAGCAGTTCAGCATTTTACACAGAACGAGTCCCAGAGAGCGTAAATCAGGAGATGGAAGAGATGTTTTAAAAAGGCCTCCAAATATAATTTCTTTACCTCCCACGTTCTCAGGCCAAATATTTTAAATGGAAAAGCATGTGGGACAAAGAGCATGGATATTATCCATGTCTTTAAGGACCATTCCCAGCAAGGTGATTTGTTCTGTGTCCCCACTCTGATATTTATAAACAAGGAAAAGGAAGGAGAGGAAGAAAACTCAGAAAAATCAGAAGTTGGGAAAGTTGTGACCACAAGTGACAGCATGGAAAGAATAAAAAGTGCCATAATGAGACAGCTGTCAGTCATGGCTGAGATTTTTCATGGGAAAAAAGGAGCTGAAATTGTTCTTTCTCAGTTCTGTTGGGTGTCAGATGTGAGCCAGAGCACTGGGGTGCCTTGAAGGGAACTGGGAGAATGAAGTGAAGGAGCTGGGAGGATGAAATGAAGGGACTGGGAGAATGAAGGGAACTGGGAGGATGAAATTAAAGAAATTGAGAGGATGATGAGAAAGGAACTGGGATGATGAAGAGGAGGGAACTGGGAGGATGAAGTGAAGAATGAGATAAAGGGATCTGGGAAGATGAAGTGAACTGGGAGGATGAAATTAAGGAAATTGGGAGGATGAAGGGAACTGTGATGATGAAGGGACTGGGAGGATGAAGGGAAGGGAACTGGGAGGATGACAGGAAGGGGACTGGGAGAATGAAGTGCCCCCAGTGGCTTTGAGTCACATCCCAGCCTCCCCATCCCAATTCATCCATCTCCATCCCCTGTCCCTCAGTGCTCCTGCTCTGGGAGCCTCTGGGAATTTCCTGCTGGCTTTTTCCAGGAATGTCTCCTGAGAGCAGAGAGGGGAACTCGGTGGTGTTGGAACGTTTCTCCCTGAGGTTCCCCAGGCAGCTCCCAGGATCAATGTGACCCTGCTGAGGGCAGAGCCCTGCTCTAACCCAGGAGCCCCTCAGCCCCTGGAATGCAGGGAGAGGAGAAGTGGAAAGATTCATCCCCTCAGGCCCTTTGCTACCCTGACAAGTCCAAGTGGAAATGCAGGGGCTGCCAAAGTCGTTCCGTTCCCGGATTCCTACGGCAAACAGCGGAGCACAGCGGAGCAGGGGAGCCGTGCTGGTGGTCTGGTGACACCCTCTGAAGGACTTCCAGCCAAAATTATATGGATTTCCTGGAAGCACATCCCCCCAGAGGAAGAGATCATGGATTTTGGAGGTGTCCAAGGCAACAGCCCAGATGCTGATTGCAGCTCTGCTGCCTTCAGTGGATGGATGCAGAGCTGTGGGGATTTTGCTGCTGAGGTCATTGTTCCTTTATGAGGGGAGGGATGGATCCTGCACATCCAGAGTGCCTGGATAACCTCCAGCTTGCAGGCTCAGAAGTTACATTTCCATCACAGGCTTTCCAGGGCAAGTCACCAACAGCTGGGTTCATCCCATCTGACATCTATAACTAAACCAAAAAACTTTAAACTTGGATTAAGATAAGGGAGAGAGACAGATCTCACCTGCACATGAGCTGCTGAGCTTTATCATCCCCTTTTACTGCAAATAAAAGCTTTTGGGACTGGGTTCCTGATTTAAGTCTCTTCTTCATGGATATCAGTAGAACTGATGGTGCTGAAATGCTGTGGAAAAGATGAAATCCACTTTCAGAGTGAGATTATTTTTCTTATTGGAAGGTTGTACCTGAAAGTTGGAAGAAGTGAACAAACAAAAATATTACTGAGAACACTTAAAAGTGAAAATAGATGTGGCCAAAGATCCCAGCAGTGAACAGAATTAACTCAGCTGTAACTCCCAGTGCCAGACCCCCAAAATCTCCAGTCCCACCATGAGGCTGCCAGAGTATTTAACAGCAGTTCCATCAGCCTGACCCACCTCCAGAGGTTTTTAGTCCCAGTTTGTGTTTACCAGGAAGTATCCATGTCATGAACAAGTGGATGTGTGAGGTTGTTCCTTCAGAAGCCACAATGATTAAACCCAACAATATTCCATGAAATTACATCAGAATTTCTTTTCTCCTCGCTTGTCCTGAGGAATTCCCCAACTCCAAACCCATTCCAACTGGCACCATCCTGCACTTGAGCTCCAATATCAGTGGAGTCTGTGATGGTTCAAAATTTTCTGGTGAGACATTAAATCCAAATAGTTCTCTCCACAGGGAATTTCAACATTCCCATCCAGGAGTGAGGAATTCTTGGGTGTCTGTCCCTTCGCTGGTTATGACAGACAACATTTATCTTATCTAGGCATAAATCCATTTCATTAATTTCATTCCTAATAATTCAATTCCTAAAGGAAGCTGATGGAACAGCCTATTGTAAACCCAGTCTTTGTATTTTGGCTGAATGCCCTTGGATTACTAATTCCACATAAATTATGTGACTCAGTGTTCCCTATTTCAGTGACTGAAATGCTTCTGCCTGAGATAAAAACTCACCTGGAGGAACTGTCAGCCACTGCTGGACCTGGCTCACATTTGAGGGGTGAATTGCTGCTGATTACAAAGGTCTGGATCAAATGGCCATGCTCAAAAAATGGGATTTTCTGTTCCACTACCAGAGTCTGCTCTGGGGAATTTTTTTGGCAGTGGGGTTCAGAGCAGGAAAATAGGAAATGAACTGGAAAAATTTGAAGACTGCAGCAAACAAGAAAATCCTGGAAGGAACACGCTCTGGAGATCCACCCCGGCCATTAATAACATGGAAAGATTTCATTAGGAAAAGGGAGAGGGAAGAGAAGAAGAAAGGATGTGCAAAGAGGAGCATGGGATAAAAAAATCCTGCACTAAAACTTCTGTAACCACACAAATCATGGAATCAAAGATTCACAAAACCATTTAAAGCTGGAAAAGATCTCCAAGACTGAGTCTAACCTTTGGCCAATCCCCAGCCCAGAGCACTCAGTGCCACATGCAGGAATTCCTTGGACACCTCCAGGGATGGGCACTCCAAACCCCCCTGGGCAGTTCCAATCCCCGACCACCCTTTCCATGGGGAAATTCCTGCAGGAGGTGCCCATGGGGTCTGGCAGGGGCTGGATTTTTGGGGGCTGTGTGGGGCTGAGGGTACCTCAAGGGTGATGCTCCAAACCCAAACCATGGCAGGAGCAGCTCCCCTGCACCATGGCCTGCAAATAAAGCAAATCAAGTTTGTTAAGGACACCATGGTCACCTAGGAAGGAATTTTTTCTGGTGGAGAAACCCCTCCTGCCCTCTGCTGAGGAGGGGGGACTTTATTTATGAGAGAATCATCTTCAATTCTGCTCCTTCTTTTTCCCCTTCCCAGCCCACAGCTCCCCGTGGCCCTGCTGAAGGAGCCAGCCCCCAAAACCCCCTCTGTGCTGGGCTGGCACCTGAGCCCTCTCACCCACCGTGATGCCTTAGGGTTTTAACTTTTCTATTTTTCATATATTTGTAATCCTGCAATTCTTTAGTGCATAACTCTAAACTCCATGTACAGTGTGAGCTGCTGCTTTCCCATTTTGCTCAGACACAACAATTCCTCTCCAGACTGGCAATCAAGGACACCTCACTGCCTCAGGCCCTGATAAATAGAAACAAAAATGAGTTGGGAGCAAACTTGGGGTAAATGACTTCATTACCTGGAGCTGTAATTAAGGATTAACCCCCAGTGTACAAATGGACCAAACTTATAAAAGTGTGAAACCCTGTGACCCGTGGTCCATTTTGGGTGTAGCTCCTGTGGGGGAGTTTTGTCTGCCCTAAATGTACCTGAAGGCCCTTCAATAAATAGAACTGCTTTTATTCTCCTGATTTTATCTGGCCTCTGATTTTAGGCAGCCCCATAAAGCATCAGGTGAGCCCCAGGTGTGGGCACAGCTGTGCCTGTGCCTCTGGGTGCAGGGCCCAGGGAAACACAGAGCCTGGCAAATTGTCCTGGAAAAAGGGAATCAGGTCCTGTCCTGTCCTGCCCTGTCCCCTCCTAGAGTGTGGCTCTGCCACCTCACTACTGCCACCTCCCCTGCAGAGCCCTGTGACCCCAGACACTTCTGGTCACTGTCACCTGCAAGCTGTGCTCTCACCTCAATGTATTTTTGCCCTGGAAATTGTTTCCCCTATCCCTGTGCCACTCTGGAGGTGACTGTCTGTGCTTTTGTGTCAGCCCCAGCCCATTAAACCTCCCACCACAGCAAAACCCGAGCAGAGCAATTTAAAACCCCTGGGGTTTTTTTGCCAAAAGTTTTTGCACCATTATGTCACATCCTATACATCAGAATTTGCTGGGAAAGGCTTGGTTTGTTTTGGTTTTTTGTTTTTTGTTTTTTTAATTTCTTTTCAGTGCTCCTGCTCTCTCCTGGAAATAGAAACACCAGCAGGTCGAATGACCTGAGGGTTTATGTATTTCCAGGGTAGGTAGGAGGAAGTTCAACCTTTGTGCTCACAGAACATTCTGAGCATTAGAAATATAATGAGCATTAATGAGGATGAAATAGAGACCCTTTGGGATCCATAACCTTAACTCAGCTGTCCCAGAGTCCCCAAAGCTGCCACGATTCCCTTTCCCAAGTCACCACAAGCACACGGAGGGGAGGAGGAGCTGTGATTTGAGTGAGCCAGGATGAGCTTTTACATTTCCCTGGGATCATTGGCAGCCCAGAAAAAATCCATTCATTAGTCTTTAGTCTGTCTTTAGTCTTGGTGAGCTGTTTCAACATGTGGGGTTTCTCTCTCTCTCTGTGTCATGGAATAAATCTCAATTTCTCACGGGGATGTCTCCAGTCAGTCAGTGTGCTTGGAGAACCATGGAATCATGGAATGGTTTGGGTTGGAAAGGAGCTTAAAGACCACCCCATTCCACACCCCTGCCATGGGCACGGACAGCTTCCACTATCCCAGGTTTCTCAGGCAGAATTTTTCTCTCCTGCTTCTCAACCATTGAAAAATCCATGGAGAAATTCCCTGTATGGACAAAGGAGCCACCCCAGGTGGAGCAGCAACCACGTGTGGTGCTGCCCTGGACAGTGAGAGGATTTTTTCTTGGTCTTTATTTTTTGTCAGGGGAAGTTTTCTGCCCATGGACTCCTCCCTGCACCCCCTATGATCTGGGGGCTCCCCATCCTCTCTGAGATCTGCACTGGTTTTGATGGTGAGCTGAGGGCTGGTTCACAGCTCCAGGGAAGAGAATCAGAGCTCTCACCCCCAAATCCTGGTTTACACCCCTGGTTTGTGCATCTGCATCACTGAGGTTTACACTGAAGAAATCACTTGTGGGTGATGAGCACCAGCAAAGGCTGGGGTGGTTCTGGCAGGAACCTTTCAATGTTTGTGGTTTTTTGCTGTGTTTAAACAAAATTTCAGAGTTTTAGAGTTCCTGCTCTGCTAGCACAGAGGTCAGGCTGGGATGGGGTTTGCTTCAATTTCATTCAGCTCCCACAGGTTTGCTGGGTTCTGGTGTGGATCCCCAATTCCTGAGTGTCAGGAGAAATCTCTGCAGAGGAAGAAGGAAAGAGCAGGTGCAGCCCTTGAAAGGGACAGAAAACCCATTTGCTTTCTAGAAAAAGTGAAGGACACAAATTGTCAGGACTGGAAGAAAACTGAGGGAAAAGTGGGAGTGAGTGGAACTCCAGAGCTGATACAGAAAGGGATTTGGGAGCCCCGGGTGACTGCAGGGCTGCTGGCAGTGAGATGTGGTGCATGTGCCGCAGCTTTGGGCACCACTTCGGTCAGGAAATGAAGGTGGCAGAGTCTGAAAAGCCAGGTGGCAGTAATTAGTGGCTGTTACTGTAACAGATAATAATTAGTGCCAGGCTAATGAGCATTGGAAAGCACAGCAGGTTCTCCTGCAGTGCCCTGGTGTCCCCTGGGTGCCTCTGGTGACAGAGGGTTTGTGCCATGGGGTTGCTGTGGCACTGAGGGGTTATTTGGGAACTCGTGGCTGCAGGTGGGACCTTGGGAGAGTTCTGGGAGGAGGAGGAAGAGGAAGAGGAAGAGGAAGAGGAAGAGGAAGAGGAAGGCCTTGGTGATTTGCAGCCTGAGCAGTGACAGTAAATCCCTGAGGGGAAGGGGCAGTGCCCTGACAAGCAGAGGGGCTCTGGGTGCTCTGTGCTGCTGCTGGAGCTGCCAAGGACAGCCAAGAGCCTTTGCTCCTTTTCCCTGTGGATAACTCACAGAAAAGCTGAATAATTTCATATTGTGTGTGCACCAAAATTTGGAATTTCTGCTTGACAGCCACTGGCACCAACCTGGAAGCTTTTTATGATGCTGGAGGGGAAATGCACCTGAGCCAAGGTCCTGGAGAACAGGGTGGAGGAAAACTGGAAAACCATCAGGAATTGTCCTTTCTGGAGAACCCAGCCCTGTTTGCATTCATCTGCTTCTGTTAAAGAAACACACAGCTGCTCTCTGCCTGCATTTATTGTTTAATTCATTCATGCTGCTTGTTGGAAACACCATCGTTAAAGTCCTTCTGGGGCAGAGTTTGCTTTAAAGAAAACTCTCCATGGAAAAGACTTTCCTTTAAATTTAGTACAAAAGAAAAGCCCAACCAGTTTTATTTATAGATCAGGGCATGAGAGATTTTCAGTGTTCAAGCCAGTGCTCTATCTCTGTTTCTCCCATAAAAACATGTTTAGCATTTTTCTCATCCTACCAGAATAAAATTCTTTTATTGAGATTTTTTTTATCCCTTGCTAAAATGCAGCCACTTGAATGAATGACAAAGAAATACCAGATTGAATAATTTTTTGAGTTGTGATTCTGTTCTTGGGAGACATGAGCTGGGTTTTGGTTATTCTTTAATAGATCATCTCTTACTTCTGTGACTTTGGGACAGTTTATATACCTAAGGTTGTATTTCCCAGAGATCTGTTCCAGATGTATGATAAATTTGGGAGTTTTATTAATATAGAAGCATCCAGAATTTCCTTGTGGGATGTCTGCCTGTAGGAGCAGTGAGAAAATGGCTAAATGGAGAAATGGGCAGAATTGTGGCCTTTCCAACAACCTGAGTGATAAAATGAACAATTTCACATCAGTTTGTGTTTAATGGGAGGGGGAAACGTTAAATTGGCTTGTTTGGTGAATGACAATGCTGCCAATACATCTTGATTTCTATTTATTCATAGTAAAATGCAGAATGTTGGGTGTCTTTCTTTAAAGTGACGGTTTTCCCCTTGCTGGGGAAGGTGGGTGATGATAACCAGGTCCATCTGTTACAATTAAAGACTGAGGTGATTACTGAGCAGATTTCTGACCTGCTTTGCTGGCAGGGCTTTCACAGAGCTCAGTGTCAGCTCAAAAAGAGCTGCAACTCTTAACTGTTTAAAAAAGAACTTGGGGACAATGGCAGCTTATTCCTTTGCTGAAATTTTGAAATTTTTCCATTTTACTGTTTCCCAGTCTTTCTTTAACCCTTGTTGTGCCCTGCCAGCCCATATTTAGTGGCTGACACTTCAGAATCAGATGTTTCACTGCCTGGATGGTTCCTTCAGCTGAATTTGGTGACAAAATCACTGATGATGACTCAACTTCCCTTCCAAATGTCTTTGTGATCTGTAACTGAGTCACATTCTGGGTTGCTTAAGAGAGGAGTTAAAAAGCTTTTAGTGGTAATTTTATAGAAAATATGTTCCCCATATGAAGCTGTGCTGTCCCTCATCATGCACCTGAGCACCTGGAAGTGTCCCTGGACAGGGTTTGGAGCACTCTGGGATGAGTTGGGATTTAAGGTCCCTTCCAACCCAAACCAGGCTGGGGTTCTGAGAATGGGCAGATGCTGAATGCTGCTCTTATTTACTGAGGAATTCATGGCTTTATAGAATGAGAGATCTGCCCTGGGAAGCCTGGGCTGGAGCTGGGGAGGGAGCCTGGTGGGAATGGGGCATGTGGGGAGTGCAGTGACAGCCCCTTGGTGAGGCTGTGACTGCCACAGTGGCTCCAGGTCAGCCAGAGAAGTTCCCTCGATGTATTTCAGTCACTGTATGGATGATCTCACTCCATTATTGTTCACAGAGCTTCTCAGTTCACTCTATTTAACTTTATAATTCAGAGAAATGAAACCACTTCCCCATCTCACCCGTACCAAGGGAGCAAAACCACAGCTGAGTGGCAGTGAAGCAACTCCTGGAGTGTGCCAGAGCACTGGAAGGTTCCAGAATGAGAGCTGAGGAGGTCAGGAGGTGTCTGTCAGGACAGCTGAGTTTGTGTGGGTGGGATGTGCCTGCCTGGGCTCTCTCTGCTGTGTAAGGGTTTTTCTCCAAGCAGGAGCTCTGCCCAAGCATCCTGCACAGCTTTGTTTTTTTTGCAGGGGATAAAAGCCACCTACTTACACCTGTAATATGTTTTACTCCTGTATTCTTTCACCAGGGAGTCTGGGAGTTGCTTTTCCAGCAGCAGAGTGGGCAACCTGGGCACAGTAAATGAATGAAACAGGATTTCAAGGGGCAGGCTTGATAAAACAAGATGTCCCTTCTTATCAAATTGGCTTTGAGTTTGCAGCTTGCTGTGCTGATTAAAAAAAAAAAAAATCACTTCATCCTTTTTTCAGAAACTTTATTTCCTTCTACCAGCACATAATCCCAGACTGGTTTGGGTTGGAAGGGACCTTAAATCTCATCCCATTCCTGCAGGGCAGAGACACCTTCCACTACCCCAGGCTGCTCAGAGCTCCATCCAGCCTGGCCTTGGACACTTCCAGCGAAGGAGCATCCACATCCTGAGCCAGAATTATTCATCCAGACTTTTGTTTGACCCAGGTGTCAGTGTAATATTTTATTTTAATGCCAATTGCATTAAACACTGGCTGTAATGCAGTGTTTTCAGGTTTTTAACAGGGAATGGTGAGTGTCTGGTGCTTTCCCAACTGGGTCATTCCTTCCCCAAAATTCTGCTCTTTGCTCTGTTTTAGCACAAACCTTCCTGGGAATAACCCAGTGGAACATGAGTCACTGCAGGAACCAGCCCCTGGGTGAGGTGGGCTCCTGGCTTATAAATGGCACAATTGTAGATACAGGAGTGCAAGGGCTGCTCTGCTTGGAAAGCTGGCTGGAAAATAGCACTCATGAGGTAGGCAGGCATTTACACCCACAGGAACCATTGGCTATTTTGTATATATTTGCATTTCATTTTCTAACCACACTTTGGAGCTTGGGTTTTCACTATTCATTGATGAGCTTATCACGGGCTGCACCTCACAACAGAATTGTGGCGTCCCTGTGGGGCTGCCCCGAGCTCTCATTTGGCCAATTCCTGAGCTAAAAAGCCACCAGCAAGGTGGAGAAGCCTGATGAGCTCCCTGCTAGACGTTTGATGTGTTATTTTTGTGTTAATGAAGTATGGGAGGTCTGTGTGAAACTTGGGGTGTCTGAATGCAAAGATCAGAACTCAGTTTGTCCATTGCTGTCTCAAAACAAATCTCTGAAAGGAACGAGTAGTTTGTTCTTCCACCTGTAAAAAAAAAAGAAAGCCAAATCACAATAAATGTGTATTTGTGAGTGGAGAAGGGTTTCTCTCCCAATTCAACCTTCTGCTCGTTCCTGGGGTGAGCAGAGTCCCCCTGCCCTGGGAGAAGGGAGATGGGGAGGAAACATTGCAGTTTTTCAAGAGTTTTCACCTCCTCCATGCAGATGAAACCAAAGCCTTGCACGGTTCAACACTGGAATTGTGGGGAAAGAAGAAGCAGGGTTTAGCAGCCAGAACAGAGGAATGGATCCTTGTGATGTGCAAATTCTGTCTTTCACCTTCCTCGAGCTCCGAGCTGCCCTGTCCTGCCTTGGGTGGTGCTGTCCCGTGTGTGAGAGGCTTTTCGGCTCAGCAGTTATCTGTGACACTGGGAGGGGGAATGAATATAAAATATATTTATTTTCCGGGGATTAAAAGCCGTTTTTAAAAGAATTCCCGCCTCGTTCTAAGGCATAACCACATTTGAGAGGCTATTAGTGGGACAGCAGCACGAAGAGGGGGACACGAGGTGATCCCAAGGCATGCCTGGTGTAATTCTGCTCAGCCTGGCGAGCTCTGCCCGAGGAATGAAGTTGACTCATTCTTCCTGGATGCGATCCACCTCTCATGGAAATCGATGGAATTCTTTCTGCTGCGTTTTTAACACATGTTCTTACAGTTACTTTCTCCAGCAAGCCCTCGTTTGTAAATCTACATGAACTCTTGGTTCCCTGCGGTTAAAAATATTATTTTTTCGGTAGTGATGGACCAGTCACTCCGAGAGTCCCGTAAATACTTTCCCATCTCTGGTTATGATCTGCAGAGCCGAGCACAGGAGCTCTTTGTGCTCTCTGCACTTACACCATTTCATTGATTCGCCTTTAAGGTCAGCGGGGAGAGCCAGGCTCCTGCGGGGGGTTTGGGGGGGTCCCCAGAACCGGGGCTGTCCCCAGTGGGGGGGTCCCGGGGAGTGCTGCCCCGCTCCCTCGGGAGCGAGGGATGACGGCGACATCACCTCACACCCCATCAGGTTTTTGCCTTCCCCCCGGCCCGTGAGTTATGCTCTGAACTGCCTTTTTAAAGATTTTTTTTTTTTTAGGAGCTGCTTTGTATTAAATGAATAAAATATGTTCGTGTCCCGTCGGGTCCCTGTTCGCTTCCATCCCGCCCCTTTATAAAAAGGAGTTAATCAGGAATGAGTTGCCACTGGCTTTTTGCAGTTTATCGCATTCCCCAAAGGAGTTTTACATCCTCAGCCCATTGGATCATCATCTTTTAATCCTAAAAAGAAAACTCTGCCTATGTACGGGGGTGTTTGAACGCAGAGATGCCGGCGCCTTGTAAACAGGTTTTGGTTTTTTTTCCCAAACCCAGTAAGAATTTGGGTTTCCGTTTATTTTATGCTCTCACAGATGCTTCTGATATCAAAATCTCGCCGCTTTCATTTGTTCAGCTGTAGAAGAACAGCGTCTGTCCAGCCCCGAGAATGTTTTCAGGTGTGCTGGGAACAGATAAATGTTTCCGATTTTAGAACGCTGTTAAGTGTTTAAAGAAAAAGGAGCATTCGGAAAAGGGTTTGAGTCTTTACTTTTCCTGTTTGTTAGGGAGAAAAAAAAAAAGTGTTCTTAATTATGACTTGCGGGACTGGGGGGATGCTTGGAAAACTCCTCCAGAAAAGTAATTCTAAACAGTAAAGCAGGGGAAAAAAAAGGAAGAAAAATGCTCTATGATGTTTTATTTTAATAATCCTTTGCAGGCATGTGAGCCGTGGTCTGAGGGAGAAAAAAAAATAAAGAAGTTTCAGGCAAAAGGCACGAACAATACCGCCTTTAAACCCAAATCTGCAAACTTCTGAGAATATGCCCTCGTATTGAATACACCGGATTTCTCTCCCGAGCGAAGGGGAAGGTTTTGTTCGTTTGGACAGTCTTTGAATACTGTTCTAAAACTTCTTTCAAGTGGGAACTGAAGAGAGAAATGTTAAGTTCTGGGAGGAGACAATAAGTTAGCATCTTTGAGCGGGGTCCCTTGCATGCAAATCAGCCTTTTGGCAATTTGGGGAAGTTTAATTGGAAGGTGGAAGCGTGCAAAGATAAGGGAGCGGGATCGGCAGGAGCAGCCCCGCTGCTCGCTGCGGCTGCGGGGGGAGCCGGGCCCCGCTCCTCACCTTGCCCGGGGACCCCGGCTCAGCCCCCGGCCCGCCCCGTCGGGCATCGCCCCTCTCCCCCCGCTCCCCGCTCAGCTCCCCAAGGTGTCTCGGAAATAAATCCCTCGCTCTGAAGTTTCTATCATTTTCACCTAATGAATTCTTGCCGCCCCTTTCCCCCCCGCCCGCCCCCGGGACTCCGGGTCAGGCCTGGACGGCGCGTCCGCAGCTCTTGGCTGCGCGCAGCCCCTCCTTGGGATCAGCGCTCCTCATTTCCCACCGCCAGAAAAGGTCTTGAACTCAATTAATAGCTAATAATTATCCAGCCGGCCCCGCCGCAGCCGTCCTTAGAGGGGGGAGCGCGAGTGAAGCAGGCGGGGGCTCCGGGGGTGGCGGAGGCCTCCTTGGGTGTCCCCTTGGGGACCTGGGCAGCTCTTTGAGGGCTGAGCGCCAGCCCCGCACACTCAGAAGGAGGGGGCGGTGAGGGACACCCCCCCACAGCTCCATCGGGGACCCCCGGGGGACAGGAGTCACCCCCAGAGCGGGCCATGCTCTGCGGGGACGAGCGGAGAAATTCCCAATTCTGGCAGGGCAGCAAATGGAGTCTGGGGGTTCGGCCGCCCTCTCGCCACCCCACAACATTCAATTAAAGCCAATTTCCCCTCCTGGCCGGAGCCCGGGGGGATGCCGGGGAGGAGCGGGGGGTCCCCGGCCAAGGGAGCCCCAAAAGCGGAGCTGCGGGAGGGGAACGGCCCCGGCCCCGCGGCTGCTGCGGCTCCCTGCGAGCCTTAAACGGGGACACTTCTGCTCGTTCCGAGGGGAAAGGCGACACAGATCGCTGTAGTGCCTTCGGAATTCGGCATCTCGGCTGGAAAATGCTTGATCGAAAATTGCCTCACCCATACCTGCTTCCCAGGGCCACTGCCCGCAGGAGAGAAGCTCCCCAAAAACCCCGGGGGAAGGAGAAAGCGCAGCCCTGAGAGACCGGGGGCTTGGGCTCTTTCCATGACAAAACTCTGCTGAATTACAGCGCCCATCGTTTCCATTTTGCTTTCATTTGGCAAGCAATCTCCGGGCAAAAATATTTTGATCAAACGTCTAAAAAAATTGCTATAACTCCTTAATTTCCCTTCATTCCCAGAAACCGTCACGATTAAAACTGCTGTGTTTACATCCCCAAAACTGTCTGCTCATGGGAGACAACACTGCTCGATGTCTGACGATTGTAATTATAATCATGTTCAAGTTAGATATTCAAATGTAAATGGTGCTTTTCTTTTTCTTTTCCTTTTTTTTTCTTTTCTTTTTTTTTCTTTTTT
>VXBI01008022.1:266926-287728 GCA_013397375.1 Toxostoma redivivum | reverse complement strand
GGTGTCCAAACTGACAATGCTGGGGAGATGAAGATAGTGTGTAGCTGCTTCTGGGCTCAAGGAGGAGGAGAGGAATCCACACGCCGACACGATGAGATCCAAGGCGAGGGCGAGAAAACTGCCCAAAAGTAGGTCCTTTCTCTCCCTTCTTCCGCGTGCCGGCGGCGGGGCCGGGGGCANGGTACCTGTAGAGCTGGGCTCATGCTACTCCATCCATTCCTGAATGCATAGTGACAAAATCTGGTTAGTCAGGCTCGTCCTGCCTGTCCTGCACCTACCAGAAGTACTGATAAATGGCATTAAAAGGCTGCGGTATGGATTTTTGGTGTCCATGCTCTGACTGTTTACCTGCATTTTATCCTCAGGTTTTCAGAAGGTAGGAAAGTTAGGAGCCAGACCTGCTGTTTCGTTATCTGCTTCCACCAGGGGGAGATGGATCCAGAGAGTTATTTCTTCTGGGAACACATACAAAAATAACATTATTTATTTTACTCATGAGGTGCTCTCCTAGGATTTGTGTGATTCCTGCTTGTTTGGCCTTTTACACCTATGCATCCTCTTGCTTTTACTTCTATACACTTCTAAAAGCAAATAAGCTTTAGGTGTTGTTTTTGTTTTATTTTTCATAAGGCTCACAAGACACTCAAGGGAATTTCTTCCTCATCTTATTATTATTATTATTATTACTACTACTACTATTTAGTTTCTGTTTCGCTCTGCCTCTGTGCGAAATATCTGGAGCTGCACAAGTTCCAGCGCAGTCTGTGCCCCGCTGCAAACTCTGCTCGTAGCGCTCGGAGGAGGCTCGGGCGAGCAGCGGCGCCCGCTCCGCTTCCCTCGCGTGTTTTCCACGGGAGCCCCCCGGGGGTCTGGGGCCGCTCCGAGCCGGGCGTGGGGGGGGCCCCCCCCCGGGGGGGGGGCTTTGGGGAGGGGATTTGAGGCCTGAGGGGTCGCGGCCGCCTCATCCCGGGGGGTTCCGGGCNCCCCCTGCGAGCCCCGAGTCTGGGGTGCAGCTTCCCCCCGCGGCTGCCGGGGGGTCACGGGCGCTGCAGCTCCACACGTGGGCTCCGGGCTCGGTTTTGTCGTTCAAGTTCGTAATTTCGGAGCCTTTGAGGCCGCCAAGGTCAGCGGGCAGGGCTGGTGCCGCCCCCCGGGATGGCCGCAGTCGCCCCTTCCCGGGGAGGACACCTCCGTTCCAGGGGGGACCCCTCTCCAAACTCAGCCACTTTTCCTCACAAAGTCGCTTTTGTCGCCGGGTTTGTCCCCGGGTTTGTCCCCGAGCTCCGGCCGCCGCTCCTGTTTTCGCGGCCGCCACGCAGCAGCCCCAGGCCCAGGCGTTTACCTTGGTGTCGCGACATTTTCTATCGCGCTCCAGGAATGTCCCCCTGTCCCCAAAGCGTGTCCGTGTGTCCCCCGAACACCTCCCTGGGCTCTGCGGGCACCCGCGCTGCTCAGGGCCGGATGGGTCACTCTTCAGTCAACATTGTCACCCCATTGCTGGGGCATTATGCGGGAAGTTCTTTAAATTAATCCAGGGATTTTATTTTACTCTATTTTATTTTTTCAATAAACATTCGTTTTAAGCGTCCCCGTTCAAATAATAACTTTTTTAAAAAATCGTCGCTTATTGTTTTGGATTGTTAAAGTGAGGAATGTTTTTCAGAGAGCTCTCATGGCCGGAAAAGCGAAGTTCAATGGTTAAATAAGGCAGAATATTTCACTTTTACTTTTATTTTTATTTTTTCTTTATTTTTTTTCCTCGCCTCTCCTTCTCTTTCTTTTTACTTCTTGAAAAGGCCCTGGATTTTTTACAGATGTGCCCCGGGCGGGTTCAGTGCGGGTTTTTACAGATGTGTCCCCGGTGGGTGCGATGCGGATCCGGCCGCGTTTGAGCGCGGATGGGACCCTCCACGCTCCCCCCGTGAGCTCTCAGCGAGCTCCTGCAGCTTAAGAGCTGAAAGATTTTCGGTGCCTGAGTATCCCAAGAGCTCGGGGAAGAGCTGGGAGCTCTGCGGCCGGGAGCGAGCCCTTCCCGGCGGCCGGAGCTGCGGCCGCGGCCCCGCGAAAGCGCCTGGAAGCGCCTGCTCGGAGGCTGAGCCCTGATTAAAATCAGGTGTTTAATACAATACAAGGCCCAACGGTTTATGGGGTTTCAGCCGAGGATTTTTTAGGGATCACGGTTCAAAACAGTAGTCCAGAGCTAAGGTTTCAATATCCCAGGAGTATTTATTTGTCAAACAGATTAAACACGGACACGAGTGTGGAATCTCGCTGTGTTTTCTCCGGCGAGGTAGCGACAATTCCTCTCACCTCTCGGGACCTTCCCAGCTCGCTTCCCCGGGTGCTGCAGCCCCGGGAGCGGCTGCGGCTGCGGGGAAAGCCCGCACGGCCCCGGAGCGCGGCCGCCGAGCCGTGCGAGGCAGCGGCACGCGGGGCTTTAAAAACACGCTGTGCTGCACAATTTCATTTCATTGGACAATATTTTAAGCAGATGTGAGGCTCCGCTGGGAATTCTCCAGTATTACCTGCCTGGGAAAGGGGGAGAACCCGTGTGCGCTGGGGTGGGAGCGGAATTCTCGGCGATTCCAGCCCCACTCGCACCGGGAGAGCGGCAGGTACCGGGGCAGCGGAGCTGAACCGGAGCCGGGAGTGCTTCTCGCTCGCTTTGTGGCTCCCGGTCGGGCTGGGAGCTTTTAGAAATGGCTGTAAATCAAAAGACGAGGCTCGTTCAGGGTGCGGGGAGGCGCAGCAGCCCCGGGGGTGCCGGCGCCCAGGTGAGAGCTGCCCCCGCATCCCCCGGCTGTGCCCGCGGCTCCGGGGGTTCGGCCACCCGCAGCCCCGAAGGGGATAAGCCGGACGGGCAGGTAGAAGGCCACGCCGTGCCCCCGGCTCCACGGGCCTCGTCCTTCCGCGAGAAAATAAAACCTGAGTGAGTGGGGAGAAGGTTCTGCAGCAGCCGGGGGTCTCGCTGCTGCTGGCAGAGAGAGGACGCAGAGCAGGCGAAGAACACAGGAGTTGGGCGCTGCACGCCGAAAGCGAATTCGTTTCCTTTCGAAATCCCTGAATTTCAGAGTACAAATACAACACCGAGCTACACACGGCTGAGCAGGATCGCAGGCTCTTCAATAAATGCTCGTGCTGGCAAAGGCTGGCTGATATTTCTGCAGCCCCGTTTGCTTTTCACTGTTAGGAATAGGACCGAGGCACACTTTGGGGACGGAGTTTTCAGGCAGCGCTGGTGCATCCTCCGGGCAGGCTGGATTGGCAGGAAAATGGTTGTGAATACAGCCCTGCCGTGCCCGGCACCGATTCCTCGTTTTCAGGCTTCGCCTTCGAGGAGAGAACAGGCTTCCCGTTTACTGATATTTTATTAATTTGATTTTAATTAAGGCTGATGAGACAGTGAAGGGAAAAGGAAGAGGAGCAAACGCAGAGCTGGAGCCCATGCTCCGGGAAGTGGCGTTTGTGCTCCCGCAGACGCTTCCAAAGCTGCAACGCACGGACGAGGGAAATTTATGGCGCTTTAGGGCTTTTAGATTTTTCCCCATTTCCAAAGCTCTCCCTCTGCCCCGTCCCTACCCAGATCCCCGGGCCTAGGGGAGAGGAGGGAGGCAGCGAGCGGCCGCGCTGTGTCCGGCCCGCTGCCCTGCCCCCGGTGACCGGGATGTCCCCAAAGCTCTCCCGAGCCGCGGGTGCAGGTGCGGGGCCGGGGCCGCCACCGCCGGGCCCCCGCCGTGCCTCGGTCCCCCCCGTCCTGCCCCGGATCTGTTCAATTAGGCAATTAGGGATGCTGGGCAGAGAAGGGGGGGTTGATCCGCTAATTAAGATGATGCGTAATTAGCGCTTCAACAAAAATCGCCGAGGATTTGAGATCACTTTACTCTTAATTTTATTTTTTTCCCCTCTAAATTCTACAAATATAATGTATCAATTCCCCCACTCGTCCCGCGTGGGTTATTTGGGAGAAAGCACAGAGGGAACAACTGCAGGGCACGTCCTCTCCTTGGCCTGGGCAGGAACTTGGCAAGCGGGGGCACCGGGCTGGGGCTTTGGCGAGGGGCACTGGCTGCTCTCAGCCGAGAGCAGCAGGTCCGAGGTGCCAAAATGCTGCAGGGATCGGGGCTTGGGGTCTGGCCCTCGCACCCTGCGGTGCTCGTGGGTGTTCGAGCAGCCCGGATGAGGTGCGTGTGATGTCCATGCACGCGTGGTCACAGCACGGGGCACTGGCGTGACTGCATGCAAATACAAGTTTATAAAGTGCGTCAGAGAAGGGCACGTTATCCCAATTTCGCTGAAATCCCGATTTCACTGAATTCCCGTTTCCTGTAAAACCTCCGTGCCGGTGCAAGACGTGTCTGTGCAGAGGCGTTTGTCTGTCGGGCTGGCAGAGCACATACAAAGGTCTTACAACACGCAATAAAATCACAGCTACTGTATGGTCACGAACCAGAATGTTCTGTGCAGAAATCGGACTGAATCTGTATTTGAAAAAACTTCCCCGAACACCTAAACCTGTCTTATTTTTAGTCTTTGCACTGGGACTGCTGTGCGAGTTCAGGGATAGCAGAGCAGGTCTTTAATGAGCTGGGGGGGATAAAAATAAAACCAACATTTTCCTGCTATTACAAATACCTGGGGAGGACACTGAGGTG
This sequence comes from Toxostoma redivivum, assembly GCA_013397375.1. NCBI lineage: Eukaryota > Metazoa > Chordata > Aves > Passeriformes > Mimidae > Toxostoma > Toxostoma redivivum. The sequence goes on along the minus strand of VXBI01008022.1, from coordinate 283,076 downwards.
GGGAAGGGCACAGAAATGCTCTCTGCCCGGTGTTCAGCCCCACGCCAGCGGGGTCAGAGAGCCCCGAAAGGAGCAGGGCTGGGAAGAGGCGGCCGGGATGGAGCGCAGCGCGCCTGGAGCGCGCACAATCCCAATCCCAATCCCAATCCCAATCCCAATCCCAATCCAATCGCAATCCCAATCCGCGCTCCCTCGCAGGCAAAAGTCAAGGCAGGAGCTTGGATTTGACAGCACGGCAGCACTGTCATTCATCGCTGCCGCTCTCTGCAGTGATACCCCGGCTCCTCGGGCGGTTCTGCCGGAGCCCTCCGGCCCCGCTGCGCCGGTTCCACCTGCCCGCCGGGCTGCGGGCTCCGATCCCGCAATCCCAAGGGAATGCCGCGGGAATCTCCTGTGCCGCAGGAAAATCGCCTCGCCAGGCGCGGCTGCGCTCAGTCGTGTTTGCAAAGCAGCCGGAGATTCTCGCAAGGAAAGGCCCTGTTGAGTGAGAAGTGTTATTATTGTGATTATGGCTATGATTATTACGGCTTATGTGTTTTATAAAAGCTCTGTGCTATTTAATACGGTGCTTTAAAGACAAAGGCCTGAGAAGTTTGCAAACATGAAGGAGGTGAGGCTCAGGAGCCACCTGGATGGTGGGGAGTGAGTTGTTATCCTGCGGCAGGGCTGGGGAAGGGAGGAGGTGTGTGCAGTGACTTGTGCAGGATCCCTGCCCGCTCCTGGTGACAGCACCAGGAGGACAATCCACGTTTTTCAGAGCTGCTTTTGCCCTTCTAACTGTAAAATTTACATCCTCTCTGTTTATCATTATTTCCCCCCCTTCTTGTTGCATTAAAACTTCTGCTGAGTGAAATGGTTTAGTGGAAGAAAAACCTGCATTTCCAACCCAATTCTGTGGCACGGGGCTGATGGCACCTGGGGTTGTCTGTGCCCTCCGTGGACCAGGACAAGCTCAGGCTTTGTTTCCACAACTTGCTGCCTCTCCCCCATTACTGGAGGTGTTTATTTTTTTCCCCAGTTAGAGATTATTTAAACGACAAACTCGCGCGACTCCGAACGCTAACGGGAAACATCCAAATCTTGGCTCAGTAATGATTTTCTCATGCTTGTTTCCCAAAAGATATCGTTCATCCCAGGGGGGTGAGAGCCCAGCATATCAATAAATGCATGTCCACAGTGTCTGTCTGCAGCTGGGGATGGACACATCTGAAGGGGATGTGCAAACACATTTGTTCCACTCTGGATAACAGCCTGTTGATATGGCATCCCCCTCCAAAATTCCTGCTGGGCTTTCTGATCTTAAATATACTTTAATTTTTTAAAATTATTATTTTTTTTTCTGTCTGGAGGAATTTCAGGTCAGGGATATTGGAGTGGAAAAGATCTACGACCTTATTATTTCTTTTATTTTCCTAATGGATTTTCATGCATCAGCGCTAGCTCCTCACGGCTGTTTATTTTCATTTTTATTGCAGTTGGATTTGCGTGGTGCAGTGCCCAAATCCGTAACGGAGTGTCCCTGTCCTGAGGAGGATTTCTTCCTCCTCTTCCTTCCCTGAGTGATGGCACCTTCTTTGCTCATAAAAATGAAATAAGACTTTCATCCCTGCACTAAGTGTGCATCATGCTTCTGAATGCTCATAGCCTGAATAAGGAGATTTTTTTATCTTTGGGTTTGTTTTTTTTTTTCCTGTAATTGGGAAGAAATGTCCCTGCAGCAAGGGATGTCTTGGTGGATAGGTTTGGAAAATGAACTTCTTTTCCATGGATTTAAGTGCTTCTCTGTGCAGAGGTGTGCAGGACAGTAGGAGGAAGGAAAGTTTCTGTTCAGAGGGTGGCTGAACTTCCATCATGTGCTCTAAAAGAGGTGTTTTACCCAAATTTATAAAAAATAGTTAATCAGGTGGGGTTTTCTGTACCACTGAACCCACTTTTGTGCTGCAAACGAGGCCACTGGTCCTCTTGGGGAGACATTTGCCAGGTGAAAATGGACTGAGACAGCCAAATTATTTCCAGTAGGCCACAGAATAATGCTCCCATCACGGTAAATCTTGCTCTGCGCCGAGCTGGTGTGGAAAGACTTTGTCTTCTCTTCACCATTCCCTTTTTGTAATTATATTAGGGACAGCAGTGGGGCTGGCTCACCACAGCCCTCCCCAAGCAGGGGCTGCACAGGCACTGGGGGTGAAGTGTCAGCCCAAGAAAAACCAGGTGCTGATTTATTTTTGCCTCGATAGTTTTACATCTTTCAGGTGTTTTGCTTTAAGGTGCAGTTTGGGAGGTGGTGGTTTTTGGATTTTTTTTATTCTTTTTTGGCTGCTCTGTTGTTCTTGGCTTGGGAACTCTCCCAGCAGAGCCCTGAGACACAATGCCCTGGCCTCAGCTATTGGGATCAATTTAGCCATCATTACCAGATAACGCTGTCAGCCCGTTTGAGATCCATATTTATTTAATAGTTAATGTTCTGGACAAAATACTGAGGGGTGGGGAGAAGTCAAACTGCCCTGAATGCTCTGCTTATTTTATATCCACTATAACTATTTTTGTCCATGAAAATTGGCTTAATTATATCAATGGAATGTTTCTTTTTCAATTCTGTAGGCAATTAGTCCATCTTGCTGGCTGCAATTTATTTTAATAAAAAAATAAACCAGTGGCGTGTTCAGTTCCTCATCCCCTGGGGACAAATGCGATTGGTGTGTTTAATTTCATTAACTACAATGCGGCCTACTGGAAAAATGTATAAAATCAGCTTTATACAGCTTAAACACTGGCATTTGAAACAAATCATTACTGCATTAGCTGTCACCCTGGTAATTCTAGAATCCAAGACAAAAATATTATAGCTGTTTTTATAACCCTCTGCAAATACACTGTTAAAATAATTTGTAATCATTTTTTAAACATGGCCTGATGTTTTCAGTTAAAATATCTTATCACCACCAGAGAAGGTTGGCTATTCATTATCGCATGGAGGCTTTATTGAATGATTCATGGGTTGCTTCCCCAGCAGAAAATCCCCTCCTGTCTGCCTGAAGCTCCCTGGTTTGGAGATGGACTCTCAGCACTCAGGGTTCTTTTTGAACTGAATTTGTGTTGCTCCAGTTGTATTTCCAGTTTTGGGAGGGCAAGTGCAAGGAGCAGTTTTATCAGCAGTGCAGATGAGGAATATTCAAAAATTCAGCATCATTTCCACCACCACCTCCCCTCCTACAGCTTTTCCTTCCATGAGACCCAGTGGGGAACGTCCTAAACCAGCTCTGGGGTGGGAGGGAAGAGCTGAGGCTGTGCCCATCCCACTCTGTGTTCCCAAAATCAGCCCTCAGCCCTGATTCTGTGAGGTTCAGGCCAGCACAGCCCATCTGAGCCCAAATCCTCAACACACACATCCTGGTACTTTGGTTCACACTGGACCCCCCTCACTCCACCAGGATATTTTTCAGATGCCACAATCCAGCCACAAAACTGCTCTTTTTGATTTTAAAATGCATCTTTCCCTGTGTAAGAGCACCCAGGGCTGGTTTAAGAGATGTGCAACCCTAAGGCTGGGCACAGCACTGTGCCTGATCCTGAGCTTAAACTGGTAAAACCTAAACTGGTAAAACTCAGGATTTCTTTTTTAAATGAGAGGCCAGATCCCTGACTCATGTAAATCAGCATCAACATCAATGAACCTAATTTTCACCAGCTGAGGACACGGCCCCAGAGATTTGTGTGCATGTGCATAATAAAATGTACAAATATGGGTCTATAACTGCTTTAAGGGGGTTCACTTTCAGCGGCTGCAGATCAATATCTGATGCAGAAATGCAGTTTGGCTCGGGTTGGTTTTTCCCCTTAACTTAAGGAATGATCAATTCTATAACCTCAGCATTTTTTAGACAGATTGCTATTTTCTGAAGTGGCAAGGACTTCCTTTCCAGGGCAGTAATCCACAGAGGATGGGCCACACTGGACATGAGCCATCTGCTCCCTTGCACGCACTCAGCTTTATTTATTTCTTCTCCCTTCCCCTGCTGTCATAACCAGTAGTTCATTTTCTTTCCCTATCTTTAACTTTACAGCAGTGGCACCTTGTTGGAAGTGATACCAATTTATTGTTTTATTGGTGTGGCAGGGATGGAGAAAAATCAGCTTTGTTTCCTACTCAGTATGAAATCCCTTCAAGGGGACTAAAGGAGCTCAGGGCAGTTTCTCTCCTGGGTCTGGAGGGCACAGAGTGGTGCCAGTGCCTGTGCAGGGTTGGGATTGGGATCACAGCTCTCTCTTGGGCTCTGTGGGGTGTTAGGAAAACTGCAGGATGAGGGGGGAAAAAAAAGAGATTTTTCCATCATTGCCACAGAGCAGCTTTACCTGAGTTTAGGCTCAGGATTAGGCTGGGACCAGCTCCAGGCAAGGACTGGCCACCAGCTCCAGGGCTGTGTTAGCAGAAGTGCTTCTCCTCTTTCTCTGGGGTCAGGATTTGTTGGTTGGAAAGAAATGCAGGAAGTCTGAGCTGAGGTTTTGCTCTGAACATGGAAAAGCTGCAGGATGGAGCAGTGCTGGAGTGGGGGCAGCTCCTGTGCCCTGTTATTACAGCAAAACCAACTCGGAGCACACTGAAACAACATTACCTGCTCCAGGATGCAGGACAAGCAGGAATCTGGCATTTCACTGAGCTGACAAAGTAACTTTCCCAGCTTAAAAAAATAATTTCCCCTCAGCTGCTCCATCTGTGAAATGGGAGGGATGCACTCGCTGTGATTTCTGGACCAGCAGTGTCTCATTAATCACCTTTGTGTTGGTCCAGCTCCCACTGAGGTCCTTGGGATGATTTTGTTGAATTTGCTGCACCAGATTTTTCCCTTTAAAAAATAAGTTTCATATTTGGCTTAAAATCTTTCATTCCATCTCAGACACTAATAAAAAAAAGCTTTTGTTTACTTGTAGTCTGGCATTTTCTTTGCTTTCAGGACAGTGTTTAGTGTTTTTTATTTCATGGCAAATGGACCTTTTGGGCTCAATCATGTAAATGAATTTTTAAATGGCTGTGCTGCGAGTTCATGTAGTATAAAATCACTCCACCATTTATTTTTTCTGTTTATAGAAAAGGACTGGTTTCATTTTATATTTTATTGCCTCAATGTGAAATAAAGAACCTGCACAACTTGCAAGTGATCATATATTTTATTTCAGAATTATCACATAGGGATAAAATAAATTTCAATCCCTACATGGCACAATAGGCAGATTTAAAAGGAGTTGATACCTCGTGGAGAACTTTGAAAAGCCCTTTGCTCAGCAACAGTTCTGCTCATGTGTCCCATATAGGAGAATAAAACCAGATCTTGGTTACTTTGGGAGTTCTTAAATATTTCCTGCTAGAATTCCTGGCAAGTCTTTATCCAGGGAAAGTTCAGGACAGAATTTGGTCCTTTGTCCTCTGCTCCTGATAGTGTTTATTAGGGAGGGATTTTCTCAGGTGAGCCTGCAGGAAATCCAAGTTATCTGCACTGGTGTCCTTAAGGAAATGCCTGAGGAGCTACTGATGCTCCCTCAAACATTCAGACATTCCTGGTTTTCCACACAGATACAATATTTGGGCAGCTGAGACCTTTTAGGTGATTCTAGTGCTTCCTGAAATAATGTGTTGTCTGGGGTTTATGATTATTTCTATAAAAAATGGGTGCACCTGTGAAGCAAAGAGACACCAACCTGAGCTACCCCCAGGGAATCCCTGCAGGACTCCCCAGCTGCTCGGAGCAGGTGGGTGATGCAGATGTTCCACGTTTCCAAGTGTGGTTTTCATTTCCCCTCTTCACTCTTGGCTTTTAAAGTCCCATTTCAGATAAAGAAGCCATTTTTGGGTGGCTCTGGAGGCAGTGTGGGTGTCCCCAAGGTTGGTGTCACATCTCCAGCCACAGCCAGAGGGTTTCTCCCATGGCCTGGAGTCAATTCCCAGCTAAATACTGATTTTTGGAACAGCAGTATCTGTTGCAGTGGATCAGGGCAAGGAACCCGAGTTTAACACCCATCTATAAATCTATTTTTACCCAATGGACAGTGACCAAACAGGATTTTTTTATTATTATTATTAAGTATCATGGTTTAGCAGTTTGGGAAATAAATCTGAAGTCGTTAAGCAGAAAAAACTCTACTGCAGAATTAATTCCACTCAGCACCTCCTTGGTGTCCCTGTGGCTGTGATATCCAGGGGGTTTGTGTTATATTTGTGTTGTATTTGTGTTATATTTGTGTTATATTTGTGTTACATTTGTGTTATATTTGTGTTGTATTTGTGTTATATTTGTGTTGTATTTGCGTTTTATTTGTGTTATATTTGTGTTATAGTTGTGCTATATTTGTGTTATATTTGTGCTATATCTGTGTTATAGTTGTGCTATATTTGTGTTATATTTGTGTTATACTGGGGAATTTGGCTTTTCAGGCCAGGAATCAGGGCCTGCAGGCTGGGCTGGGGGAGCTGAGGTTCTGCTGGGTCAGTGGCTCAGCCCCAGTCCCACACCTGCAGAAAAAGCTCCGAGAAATGGCCCTGCCCACCTTTCCTGCCTGAGAATTCCTGGTTCTTTACTGCAGAACCCAGAGCTTTGGTCAATGAGGTGGGGGGAAAGTGAAATTGTGAGATTCCTGGAGCCCTGCTTTGGTTTGAGCCCTCTTTTCTCTCCCTGTGAAAATCCCCAGGGGACAACAGGGCAAACTGAGGCTTGGGAACAACTCAGCAGCAGGAACTGGGAATTCCAGGATGGAATTTTGCCTTTCCCCCTGTGCAGCTCCTCAGGGCCCTGAGGGAACCTTCCCCAAGGCTGGGCTCACCCTAAAATTCTCACTGCTGGGAGCCCCAAACCTGCTGAGGGCCCTGGGGGATCCTGGTGCTCTTCCCATGGACTTTGGAGCAGGTCCTGGAGGCCCTGGAATCTTTGGGGCATCCCTGGTGTTTCCATAGAAAGAGTTTTTCCTTCTGTCTGAGCCCCTGTGCAGCTCTGGTTAATGATTAACCACCAAGGAGCTGGGGTAAAATGGATTTATCTCCATGGAAAAAAAATCAGCCCTGCCTTTGTCTCTACTTCTAAAGTTCTTCTGGTGTGATTTGGCTTTTAAATATTTGTTAATGTGCTTCTTGGTTTGGTTTTTTTTTTTTTTTTAAATTACTTTAATTCTTTTAAAATCTGCAATTTGTAGAGTTCTGTGCCTGATTCTTCTCAAATATCCCAGGGCAATGTGTACTTCTGCCCCCTCAGAATTCCAGCATAGGTGATGATCCCATTGCAAGGCAATGTTTTGGAAATTGAAGACTGGAGAGACAGCCTGGAGGACTTCCATGCCAATATATATATATATATTATATCTCTATTTCTAGTTATAACTCTGCAAGGAGTTTTATTCTTGTTTACAGTGGCAGATTCTTAATTTTCCTTTTTAATTCTTTCAACAACATGGCACGTTTAAAATGAGAAAGAGCCCCCAAAACAGCCCTGATGATGTATCTATGGAGAGGTTAAATATTGGCAGAGTGGCCTTTTAGATCCTTGTGCTTGCATTAGAACAAAAAAAACCAACAACCAGCACTCTTGAAAAATTACTGAATTCTCCTTGCAGTGTCGGGTTCCAAGATAATGATGTGTCTGTGTGTGAAAATATTAAATTGCAATAACATGCAGAGTGAGTGGCTTTCTGAATGGGGTATTCAGTTCACAGCTTGGACTATACATAAAGCTAGTGAGTGACAGAATACAAATGGTGTCATAAAACATCAGGGGAATTTAGAGCCAGCCTCAATCTTTTTGATCTATATTCTATCTGTGGAGCTCTCCCCATCTATCTTTAGTTAATGAAACAGTTAAACAGATTTAATTATTTATCACTGTTTAATGTCAGGAGTTATCAAAACAGATTACGCTTCCCCCCACACACTTCAAGGTATTAGAAGGGCTCTCAATGTCTTCACCGAAGTCTGGGATGTTTCCTGTGCACAGACAGTGCTTTAAAACAGGTTTTTAAATGTTTTTAAGCCCCAATTGTTTGGTGACAGCAGTTGATGAGTTTCCTTGCCTGAGAACAACTTTATTCCTGCAATTTAGCTTGTTTCTTACACAAACTGCTTTTATTCTTTCCAGAAAACAGAGAGAAGTGAGAATTCTGTCTCACTGGGGATGGGGAACGGAGCAGAATGGGGCAGGTCTGGGAGGGGGGGACTGACCCACCTCTGACAGGGCCCAAAACTGAAAAATCTCCCAAATCCCTGCAAAATCTTCTGTGTTCTCTCTCTGCACCCCAAAATCAGCCCCAGCAGGTTTAGGAGCTCTGCTCACCATTGTGTCTGAGCCTGTTCTTGAGGTTCCCCACTGCCCACCTCTGTCACGTGGGGATGGGTATGAAATATTTCATGGAATTTCGGATCCCAGCCCCCTCTGGCATGCTCCTACCTGTGGATCTCGTGTTTCCTAGGAGGAAATTTCAGCGTTGCCACCCCCCAGGAGGACACCAGGCTCCTGCCCTGTCCCTGCCAGAGCTGTTGATTGTCCCCTCCCGAGCCTTTAGCCCCTGCTTGCTCCTGAACCTCATCTGCTCATTCCAGGCTTTGGGATCCCCTCAGCCCGACCACCTGGGTCTCCTCTATTGGCAGCTCTGATAAGAAATCATTCTTCTCCACCTCAGCTCTCCCTTTCCCCGTGGTTTTAGGTTGCTCCCCAGCCCTGACAGACTAGCCTCGTTCAAAGAGAAGCGTGGAGGAGCCTGCAGGTCCCACTCAGGGCCAGGGTCCATTACCAGAGGACTGAATCCTGTTGGGATCTCCCTGCTCAGCCCACCAGACAGAGTGTGGCATTGTGAGCTCAAAGGGCAGGGGGATAAAGGAATCCAGCCCTGCTTTTCCCTGACAAAGAGACCTCAATACTTTTGTTCAGTGCAGAATGGAAGAATGCTGCTGGGTTTGCTCCCAAAGCCACCGGGGCTTCACGCCCAGGGGGCTCTGCCTGGCTGCCAGGGGACAGGACTTTGCAGGTGAAATGAGATTAAAAAGCCTCTCAGTGCCAACACCTGAGAGATTTTGGGCCTTGCCAGAAGAATCAAAGGCGCCAGGCTGGGGTAGCCCCCCTGTGCTGCAGGGATAGGCAGGGGAGCCCAGCTCTGGAAACCCAACCCTTCCCCTGTGCCAGGCTCCTCCCAGTGCCCCAGCGCTGTCCTTTGGTGCAGGGGGCTTGGGGGCTGCTCCAGCTGCTGCAGGGAAGAGCCACTCCTGGGCAGCCCTTTATCCTTCAGTGACCTGCCCCAAACCCCTCCAGCTGCAGAGAGCTCCCTGTGCTGTGGGGTCTCACTGGGTTTGGGGTGGAAGAGAAGGTTTTGTGTTGTGGACATCAGTGGGAATGTGTGAGCTAAATTTGGAAGCTCTAAACATCTAAACCCCAAACTTGCTGTTTGAAATGTGAGTTGAGGCACTCATATCAAAGTGAAGGTCCAAAAATCATTAAACCAGAATGGTTTGGGTTGAAAAGGACCTTAAAAATCTTCTAGTTCCAAATCCTTGATAAGGGCAGGGACCCTTTCCACTATCCCAGGGTGCTCCAAGCTCCATCCTTGGACACTTCTAGGGATCCAGGAACAGCCACAGCTTCTCTGGACACCCTGTGCTGGGTCCCACCACCCTCACAGGCAACAATTCCTTCTGTATATTTAACATAAATTTCCTCTCTTTTGGTTCAAAAATGATGCCTTTAATTTTCCCCTGTGCCTGGACCTGTCCAGTGGAAGCATTTCCCTCCCTGCAGCCTTTGCAGTGGAGTTTTCCTGCAGCTCCTGAGGGGCAGGTGGCACAGATGGCTCTGCCAGAGGTCACTCCTGTGGGCAAACCTTCCCCTGGTGTCACAGGGACATCATTTAGAACACCCCAGATGTCTCAACGGGAGGAAAATCAGAGCCCATAACGTCATATTAAAAATATTGTTAAATTATTGATTATTATTTAGCCCAGCCTTCAGATGTGATGGAGTGGTGGCTGTAAATGCCCTGGTTGCTGTGGGATGGGAGGGATGTGGCTGTGAAATGGAGAAATGTGACAAATTTCATTTGGAAGTTCAGCCCTGGCTGTGTTCCAGCAGTGAGGTGCTGACACAGAGCCCTGATGCTCCCATGGATTTTTGCTGCCGCTGTCAGGTGATAGTTCCTAAAATATTTGAGAAAAAGGTTTTCCCAAATAGGATCTTCCAGTATTTTTGGGTCTTAACCACACAGAGCTGTGTCCCAGGGCAAACTCCTGGAAGGAAAGGGCAGAGGAGACAGATGATGCCATCTCTAAAGGGCAATGGGAGAGAATATCTAAAATAGTTTTTTTTTTGGTTTTTTTTTTTGTTTGTTTGTTTGTTTGTTTGTTTTCTGAATGAATTTTATCTCCACAATTATTATAGGAGCAGCTTCTGGCCAAAGGAGTTGTTGGGAGCCAAGTGCTGGAATTTTGCACCATGGGACAAACAGCAAGTGTCTGGCTGGCTTTGCAGGAGGGGACAGGAGGGGTGGTGGCAGCTTCCAGCTGTGAAAGGCAAAACTCTTCCTAAGGGAAATGAACTCTGAGAGTCGTTTTGCAGTTGCAGGAAAAGCCCAGGTTCCATCCCTGTACCTTGATCTAAACACCATAAATAATAGAAATTAGAATTAAAATGAATGAGTGGCTAAAATGAGATCTTTCATGTTTTGCTGGCAACAAATCCATCTCTTTTTTTTTAAAGTGTATTCTTCTTTTCCTTAGCACATATCACAGAAAATAGCTGTTAAAACGTTAATTACTTTAATTCCAGCCATCATTGATTTTGAGGCTAATTTTATCCCTTGCTAAACTCCAAACCTATTCAGCTGTGCAAACTTTTGTTACAGAGGGGGAAGTAAATTTGTGAAAAGACAAAATGGTCCTGCTAAGGACCTAAAATTCAGACATTTATTCCTGGTATTTCTTGGTTTCACTTCTTGTTTCTCTCCTTCAAAGAAGGAGCAGGAACAACTTTGGTGTTCCCACACTGGGAGAGGGAAGGAGCTGGAAGTGCTGCTGAGGGATTTTTGTTAAAAAACCCCACAACCCCCCCTAAAATCCAGCACTGCAGTGACCCAAAGGGATCCTCCGAATTTTACCTGGATAAAAACCCCAGGAAAACCAAACCCAGGAGGATCCAGAGCAGATTTCCTGGGAGAGGGGAGAGGAAGCAGCGCTGCTTTTCAGGATGGTTGGGTGGGATGTGTTTGGTGGGCAGGCTGCTCCTTGGTCAGAGGTTGAGCTTTATCACTTTGGTGTTTTTCCAGCCTTAATGACCCCATGATTTAATTGTCCATGATTTAATTGTCCATGATTAAATTGGGGGGCTGGCACAGCTCCTTTCCCTCCATCCCCGGAGCCGCCCTGGGTTCAGCCCGACCTCGTCATTCCACAGGGACCTGCTTCCCAATTTTCCCCGTTGCTGCAGGAGCACTGTGGGAATGATTCCCGGCACAGATTTGTGTAGGATGAACACATTTGGATAATTTGGAGGAGTCTGAGCCCTCAGCACTCACCAGAAGCAAGAGCCAAAGCTTCGGGAGTTTCCCCCTTCGCTCGCGGCGCGAGTTTCCCCTTTGATTAAACAAATGATTCTTTGCCTAATTTGTCTATGTTGGCTATTTTTTTTTTTTATGAAACATGCACTTAATTAAGTGAGAGAAATACAGAAACATGTTTATTCTTGAGATTTATGCGAAAAATGAGAACCCCACTGAAATTTCCAGTAGTGAAGCAATTAAGTAATGGAATTCCACAGTATAAACATGGTATAATTCAACTATAAAACCGATGTCTAAGTAATGTTAATGAGCTGACTTGAAGCTACAAAGGCTCAAAAAGTTCAGTCACAGATGAAAATGGAATTTGTTCTCAATTATAAGTGAAAGAAAGTTGGTTTGAATGAGGGATAGGCTCCAGCTGGAACCCCCAGATAACTTCCCCACGGTTTGGGCTGACAGGTTGCAGAATTTGCAGTGGGTTGTTTAAATCTTTGTCACAGTAACTACTGAAATATTCTATTTTTTGTGCTGCAACACAGAGCTGAGAGCCACAACTCAAGGCTTGTGTCTGTGGGAGGCAGCTCAGACTGATGCTACAGCAAAGCTCCAGCTTGAAAACTGACAAAATGTGGGGGTTTATTTCAACTTGAACTTCCAGTTTGTATTGAAATTTGGCAAATGCTGGAGCAAACCTTGTAGCTGGCAAGTTCATTCCCTGTTTTCTGTAGAATCATCCCCTCCCAGGCAGTGGGAGCATCAGGAGGATGAAATGAATGAGGGCTCTCAATGCTTCTCATTCTGAGAAGGGAATTTTACTTGCTCTGTGTTTCCTTCCCTGCTAATCCTGACCTGACTTTTTTTCCCTTTCTAAATTCCTAAATTCCTATCTATTTTGGTAAATCTCTTTTTCCAGAGCATTAATGAAGCAGTTTGCTCTGGGGGGTGTGTGCACAGAGCTCAGGGTCACTCTGCCAGCCCCAGCCCTGCCTGTTCCAGCAGTTTTGGCCATGCCCTGGGGGCTTCCCCTGCTCCCCACGCTCCATTTTCTTTTCTTCTCCTATTCCACTTCAGAATGTTGTTTCTGTCACCTTCTCAGCCCAGTAAATAGCACGCTGAAGATTTATGGGGTTTAAACTTTTAATGCCATAACAGGTTTTATATATTTTTCACGGCATTATTCAGACGTGTGATGTTATGGTTTAGCTCAAGTTCTGGTGCAACTGCTCCGAGGAGCTCCTTCCTTGTGGGCAGTTCCTCTGTGCCAAACTCTTATTTGCACTTGCTCCAGAGGAGGAGGGAAGGAATGTTCCATAAATGTTGCACGGGATTAAAGGATGGAGACTCGGAGCCTGGAGGAAGCACCAACCACAGTTTGCCTTTGAGAAGTGTCTGTGCTTCCTTCTCCTCCTTCTCCTTCTCCTTCTCCTTCTCCTTCTCCTTCTCCTTCTCCTTCTCCTTCTCCTTCTCCTTCTCCTTCTCCTTCTCCTTCTCCTTCTCCTTCCTTCCCCTTCCTGCTCCCAGGCTTTCCCAGCCCAAATGAGGTGTGGGGTGATGCTGTCATAGCTGTGGGAGGATGGGGAAGCAAAGACCTCTCTGGGGTGCTGGCAGTGAGGGTTTCGTGGGGTATTTTGGGTGGATGTGGGGGTTTTGCCTTGGTTGTTTCCATGTTGAATCCCCCCTGTCTCCAGCAGCTTTCCCCCAAAATAGTTCTGAACACCTTCAGTCCCAGGGTTTGGGATGTGGCACCTCTGTCACCCTCACTCAGAGTCAGGGATGGTCCCTCTGGTGATGGAAAGGTTTCCATCCCCAAAATCCACAGGAAAATTCCCTGGTGGAGGTGAATAAGCAACACAGAATGCTGAGGAGGGCTGGACTCCCTGCTCATTTTGGGAAAAGTCTTGGTCTCCTCTCTCACATTTTCCCTGTTGAGTACAAGACCATTAAAAAGAAAGAAAACAACAAAAAAAAATCCCCACCCCAACTAAAATGAATTAATTAAGGGGCACATCTGCTTGCCCTGGGTTCCTTTCCCAGTGATCCTAATTCTGTGGAGTTTCATGAGTTTATAAAACATTAACTACTTCGACAAGAACAACAAACATTGTTCCCTCCTCACACAGCTCCCAAACCCAGCTACCAGATGGACCCAGCACCCAGCAAGGGAATATTAATTTTGATGGAGAGAGCCTTGGTGTTCTGGGTATTAAAGTGTGTGCCTTGGGAAATGCAGCACAGTAGATGTGTGTGTTTGTGCTGAGTGCTGTCTTTGTCTTTCATCTATAAAAACACTAATTAAAATATAATGTAAAAACCTGCAGCAGGTCTGGGTGTGCTGCTAAGGTAAATAAAAATGAAACAAAAGGTGTATATATATATATATATATATATGCATGTTAGGTCATTAAAAGTGCATTGTTAAACTGCTGTGTGCCCCAAAACTTCCAAATTAAAAGCTGAACAGAAACACATCTGGAGTGGGGCACAAAATCCTGAGTTCTGCATTGGATCTGTGCTTTATTTGCCAGGAATTGCTGTGAGGGGAGAGCTCCTGGAACCCCACCTCACACCCCCCCTTTTCCAGCCCCTCCTGTGGCCAGCACTCCCCTGGCAGCTTTAGCCCAAGGCTGGAGCTGAGCTGCAGCTGCTGCTGCTGCTGCCTGGGGTATCCAGGCACTTTTAACCACCCCAAACCAGAGCCAGGCTGCAATATTAACTGTATGTGTGTAATGAGGGAAGGGCATGAGCTGTCAAGCGATTCAGACTGATCCTGTGCAGTTTAAAATGTAGAATATCACATTGAAACCTGGCTTGTTTGGTGTTGTTTCATCCAAGGGTGATGCTGACAAGGAACCACCGAGGCAAATCAGCAAAAGAGAGTTTTGAATTTAGAGTGTGACCTCCCCATGGCTCCTGGAGCCCTCCAGGTGGCCCTGGGACAGTGGCACTGTCCCCTCCAGGGCTGCAGGAGGTGCCCACACCTTGTGTGATCCCCTCTGGGATGGAGCACACGCCTGGAATGCCTCTGGCAATTCCCAGCACTGAACCCCAAAACCTCTGCCAGAACAGGGCACAGCCTGGTGGCACCCAGTTCAGGAACTGGGCAGCTCCCAGCTGGGAAGAGGGAGGATGATTCCTCCTGGAGAATCAGGATGGGAACAGGCTGGGGCTGGGAGCAAAGCAGAAGCTGCTCCTTGAGCAGGAAATCTGTGATGCCTGGAGGTGACCACAGGGTTCAGAGTATTTCCCTTGGTCCACTCAGGGCCCAAGGCAGCTCTTGGCATCTTTGCAAGGTTCAATCCAAAGCCCATCAGGAGCTGTGATGATCTTTCCATTGGATTCATGGAATCACAGGCTGGATGGGATGTTAAAGCTCATCTCATCCAACCTTCCCTGCCATGGCAGGGACACCTCCCACTGTCCCAGGCTGCTCCAAGCCCTGTCCAGCCTGGCCTTGGACACTGCCAGGGACCCAGGAACAGCCACAGCTGCTCTGTGCACCCTGTGCCAGGGCCTGCCCACCCTCCCAGGGAGAAATTCCTTCCCTATATCCACCTAACCTTCCCCTCTCTCAGTCTGAACCCATTCCCCCTTGTCCTGTCTCTCCAGTTCCCTGTGGCCCCTCCAGGTCCTGGAAGGAGCTGTGAGCTCTCCACACAACCTCCTCTTCTCCAGGATGAACAACCCCAATGTTCTCAGCCTGAGAACTTTGATTCACCCAGTTTTGTGTTTGCTCCTCAGTGTGTGGATGGAACAACTCCTCCCTGGCACTATTGGCCTCATTAATAAATATCTTCCCGGGCAGAGATCCNTGGCACCTCTGTCACCCTCACTCAGAGTCAGGGATGGTCCCTCTGGTGATGGAAAGGTTTCCATCCCCAAAATCCACAGGAAAATTCCCTGGTGGAGGTGAATAAGCAACACAGAATGCTGAGGAGGGCTGGCCCCCCTGCTCATTTTGGGAAAAGTCTTGGTCTCCTCTCTCACATTTTCCCTGTTGAGTACAAGACCATTAAAAAGAAAGAAAACAACAAAAAAAAATCCCCACCCCAACTAAAATGAATTAATTAAGGGGCACATCTGCTTGCCCTGGGTTCCTTTCCCAGTGATCCTAATTCTGTGGAGTTTCATGAGTTTATAAAACATTAACTACTTCGACAAGAACAACAAACATTGTTCCCTCCTCACACAGCTCCCAAACCCAGCTACCAGATGGACCCAGCACCCAGCAAGGGAATATTAATTTTGATGGAGAGAGCCTTGGTGTTCTGGGTATTAAAGTGTGTGCCTTGGGAAATGCAGCACAGTAGATGTGTGTGTTTGTGCTGAGTGCTGTCTTTGTCTTTCATCTATAAAAACACTAATTAAAATATAATGTAAAAACCTGCAGCAGGTCTGGGTGTGCTGCTAAGGTAAATAAAAATGAAACAAAAGGTGTATATATATATATATATATATATGCATGTTAGGTCATTAAAAGTGCATTGTTAAACTGCTGTGTGCCCCAAAACTTCCAAATTAAAAGCTGAACAGAAACACATCTGGAGTGGGGCACAAAATCCTGAGTTCTGCATTGGATCTGTGCTTTATTTGCCAGGAATTGCTGTGAGGGGAGAGCTCCTGGAACCCCACCTCA
>VXBI01008022.1:157715-266706 GCA_013397375.1 Toxostoma redivivum | reverse complement strand
ACCACAGGGTTCAGAGTATTTCCCTTGGTCCACTCAGGGCCCAAGGCAGCTCTTGGCATCTTTGCAAGGTTCAATCCAAAGCCCATCAGGAGCTGTGATGATCTTTCCATTGGATTCATGGAATCACAGGCTGGATGGGATGTTAAAGCTCATCTCATCCAACCTTCCCTGCCATGGCAGGGACACCTCCCACTGTCCCAGGCTGCTCCAAGCCCTGTCCAGCCTGGCCTTGGACACTGCCAGGGACCCAGGAACAGCCACAGCTGCTCTGTGCACCCTGTGCCAGGGCCTGCCCACCCTCCCAGGGAGAAATTCCTTCCCTATATCCACCTAACCTTCCCCTCTCTCAGTCTGAACCCATTCCCCCTTGTCCTGTCTCTCCAGTTCCCTGTGGCCCCTCCAGGTCCTGGAAGGAGCTGTGAGCTCTCCACACAACCTCCTCTTCTCCAGGATGAACAACCCCAATGTTCTCAGCCTGAGAACTTTGATTCACCCAGTTTTGTGTTTGCTCCTCAGTGTGTGGATGGAACAACTCCTCCCTGGCACTATTGGCCTCATTAATAAATATCTTCCCGGGCAGAGATCCAAGGTTGAAGGTCTCTGGCACAGTGGAGGTGACAAAAGGTCCCCTTATCACCACTGGATTACTTTGAGGGCGTTTAAGTCCCCTCCAGAATCTTCTCCTGCTCTTCCTGGCACAGGAACAGCCACCTTGGTGAAGAGAGAGGGGAAAAAAAAATAAAATTATAAAATCTCTCTTTGTGCCACTCTCCCCTGAAGAAAAAGCTGAACATCTGATTTAGGTTTGCTGAAATAACAACAGATGTTTATCTTGTATTGTATGGCACATGGCACTACATCCCATAAACCCCCTCCTGCAGCTCAAAGCCGAGTTTCTGCTCCCTCATTTGGACACTTGCAGGCTTTGTGCTCTTTCTGAAATGTTTTCATTTCTCTGGAGCTTAATCTGCTACCAAAGTATTTGTAAGTATCACGTTATAAAGCGTGAAATGAGGAATAGCAAAGGAGATTTTCAATACTTCCTTCCCCTAAGCACAGCTACTTACCTGCAGCCCCAAAGAATGGCAAAATTGTGCAAACTTGCTGCAGCCTTTCATTAAGAAGAATCCACTCGATGTGTGGGGTTGGGAGCAGATCAGTAGAGGAAAAAATCCTGTCTTGGGAAAGCAAAAGCTGGGGGGGGGGAAATGTAAGGGGAGGAAAAAAAATCAGTTTTTCTGGGGCTTGTAAAAAGTGAAATATTTTCACTTTTAAAGTTGACATTTATTTTAATGTGAAAAGAGTGAATGCCTGTAGTGGGTGTATTTTTATATATATTTATACACAGAGACTTAATTCCACTCATTGCAAGTGCAGAAAAGTCTGCTGCTTGAGAGAAGTGGTAATTTTCATCCAGAATGAATCTGTAACAGTTTGTGAGCGAAAATAAAAGAGAGAATAAATTCAGGAAGAATTTCTTCATGGAAAGGGTTGTCAGGAATTGGACAGGGAGTCCCCAAGGAAGGACTGGAGGTGGCACCGAGCTGGGGACAAGGTGGGGATTGGGCACGGGTTGGACTGGATGGCCTTGGAAGGATTTTCCACCCACAGTGATTCCAGGATTCTTGATGCAGTAGGGGCTGAATCTTTGCTTGAAAGGGAACATTGTGTGGGTCACAAGGTGACAAAATAGCAGAGATGGACAGGAGGTGTCAGAGGAAATCAATGTTTTGGGAAGAAGCAAAATGGGAGCATCCTGATCCTGCACAGCCTCATCCCCATCTTCAGCTGAGACACACTTTGAAATATTTTTTTACATTTTCTTGATGTTCCTGAGCTCCACTGATCCATGAATGTTGTGGCTTCTCCGTTAGCCTTCTCTCTGAAACGTGGTTTATTTTATGTTTGAACAAACGCAGCCCTCCTTTGTTTCCTCCGCTGAATTCTTTATTTATTATTTCCTAAAATGATTTGATTTTCCCCCTCCTTCCCAACACATCTGATTGCAATAAGCTGATACAAAATAGAACCAAGAAACAAAAGGCTGAACATGCTGATAATGTACATTTGGTTTGTATTTATCGTTTTAAGATGTGTTTTAATTGGTTCACTACCAACATCCTGTAACTTTCAGTCAGACAGAGGAGAAACCTGTTTCATTTTAAAGTCAGTTAATTCCTTCCCTCTTTCAGCTGGGAGCAGCGGGGAAGGCCCTACTGTAGTATCTCCAAATTTAATTTCATTATAACATTAAAAAAAAAAAGGATTAAAATACATTTTGGTTTGTGATTCTCCCTTGGATTTCATTGTGAAATGGGATTTTAAAAGAAGAACGACACAAAATGTGTTTGGGTACCTTCATGAATAATTTCTAATGAAAAAATGCAGCTATAAACCTCAAAATAAACAGTTTTCTTGTTATCCCAGAAGCTCAATCTGCTTAGTTTAATGAGGAGAAAGCGGAAAGGTGACAGAAATGCCACCTTGAAGCACTTACCTACAGCAAAATTGGAGTCAATGGGGTAAAGGTGCTACAACACCTTTATTAGAAGAAAAGGAAAAAGTGGGAATTGAGGAAAAAGGGGTTGGAAGAGCAGCTCCCACATGCCATAAACAGCAGCAAGGGAAGCCTCACCTCGCTGGGTCTGCCAGGAGCGTGTCCCCCCAAACTGCAACATCTCCCTGCTCCAAGCTCGTGGCTGAGAATTTGAGATCTGGGGTTGGAGCCTCCTGACAGCTCTGTGTGCACCAAACAGGAAAATCCATCTGGGGAAGTGTTTCTGAGCAGGAGGTCACCCCAGAGAACCCCAGCACTGTCCTTGACCCTGCCCTTGTGAGGCCACTGGCACTGCTACCTTGGGCTTCAAGTC
The DNA here is from genome assembly GCA_013397375.1 of Toxostoma redivivum. Classification (NCBI taxonomy): domain Eukaryota; kingdom Metazoa; phylum Chordata; class Aves; order Passeriformes; family Mimidae; genus Toxostoma; species Toxostoma redivivum. The sequence continues at coordinate 263,836 of VXBI01008022.1, read as the reverse complement.
TGGATCAGTTTTCATAAATATTTTACATTTTGGAAGGTACAAGTGTCCTTTTGCCCCTGCTGAAATCAGAGCTAATTAAAGCAGAGGGCAGTGCAGGTATTTCTATTTTCCACCTCATTGCAGCACATTTTTATGAAAAACCCCTGGCTTTATTTCACCCACAACTGTTCCAAACCCTGGATTTAAACCCACCTGGCAGCCTTGGTCCTGCTGGGATTTAAATGGGATTGATGAGCACGTGGAGGTCACAGCCAGTCCCTGAGGATGATGAGGCTCCAGTCTCTGTGGGTTTTGCCCTTGACAGCTTTGGGGTGATTCCACAGCCAGCTCTGCCTCACAGAAGTGACACTTTCACACCAACTCTCCCCTCCTGGGAAAAAGGTGTCCCCAGCCCCTCTCCTGGGTGATAAGGAAAGTTTCTGCTGCTGTGGTGAGGCTGTTTCATGTGGTCAGTCTGAATCAAGAAGTCTGTTAACAGAAGTGGTGAGGTGGTGGAATTACCTGGAAGCTTTCCTGGGTTGGTGTCACACATTTGGGGACCTGCAGGAGCTGCCAGACCCAGAGAGGGGCACGAGCAACCTCAGGTCAGGGTGGCTGATGGAGATCCAGGAGGTGCTTGTAATCAGCCCTAAAGGCTTTCTCTCCCCAAAAAACTGAGCAGTTTTGAAGGTTAAAAACTAATGTCTTGAAAAGAAGTTTTTGTGTCTTTGAGGCGGGTGAGGAGTTGGACACTCTTCAGGAAAACTTCTGGAAACTTTTGTTTCAATGAATGCTGCGGAGTTTCCCTTTTCCACTTGGCTACTGGAAAGGTGGGGAGTGGGAAAGATGGAAAAAGCTTTAATGGTTTTTTTCCTGGCCAGTTTGGGTCACAAAGAGAACTGGGAAGTGTCTTTTCCCAGCTAAGCCCTTGCTGGAAGCCTCTGTCCAGCTCTGCCAGGCTGAGCCCTAAACCTGGGGGAGCTGGGACAGGAGATTCTGACTTACCTGGGCATTTTTGGGGGAGGATTTCCGTGATTTTGCACAAGTGAGAGGTGCAGAAGCAGGGAAGGAGCAGGACTCAAGGCTGAGTGAGAAACAGAGGGCCAATATTGCAGCGTGGAGAGGAGAGTGACTCCAGGAAAGAGCGATCCCTCAGGCACTGGGCTGACAGTATAAATAGCTCTGGATGCTTTAAAACAAATACAGAATCATTTATTTAGCTCAGCACTCTGGAGCTTTGCCAAGGCTGTGCTAATTATATTGTATCTTGTTTTTATCATCTCTGTTACAAACGATTTCTTGTGCCAAAACGTCTGGACTCAGCTTCTCTCCCAGTATCCCGTTCCCAGTTTAGGTTTCTGGCCATCTTCTCATTTTTTTGTTGAGTTTTCCAATTTCTGGGGGGAAAAAAAAATCTTGGTTGTGACCTTGTGCCACAGCGATGCTGCTCCAGGAAATTCCCTAAAAATGGGTAAGAGAGGGGTAAAAAAGGTGATTAAAGTGCACCATGGTGCCAACACACTGCAGTGCCTCCCTGCATGGACCTGCAGGAGGTGTTTGCCCTTTCGAGGTTTTCTGTGCCTGGAAATCTTGCAAAGAGCAGCTGCACCACGAAGCAAAAAAGGGAATTTCTGCAGTGGTGTGCAGTGGAGAGGTGGATGGAGGCAAAGGAGGGGTTTGGGTTTGCAGAGCTGGGGGGGAGAAGAGCTGGAGAGATGGGAGATAAGAATAAAGAGGATGCAGGGTGAGATCAGATGCAGAAGGAGAATAAGGGGGGAAAGGTAGCTGGGACAAAAGGGGTCAAAAGGGCACAGAAAATAAGAAGTGGAGCAGAGGGGGGAGAGTTTCCATGCTGCAGTTTTTGTGAGATAAAGATAGACATCCGTTTAAAACATTAGCAGAACAAACCTCAGAAATTATAAAAATTTTGTAATTCCAAGGACAAAGTGATTTAGATTTAGATTTTTTTTTTATTTAGTGAGACTTTTCCCCTTGAAGACTTGAACAGGAGGGTTTAATCATTGCAGAAGCAGAGGATGCTCAGTCAAAAGGGGCTCTGGGCATCAATCCTGCTGCACCCACAGCTCAGGGGGGCAGGAAGGGGCTGTGCCAAGGGCAGGGGACCCTCAGAGTGACACAGGGACCCTCAGTGTGACACAGGGACCCTCAGAGTGACACATGGACCCTCAGAGTGACACAGGGACCCTCAGGGTGACACAGGGATCCTCACAGTGACACAGGGACCCTCAGTGTGACACAGGGACCCTCAGGGTGACACAGGGACCCTCACAGTGACACAGGGATCCTCACAGTGACACATGGACCCTCAGGGTGACACAGGGACCCTCAGGGTGGCCCAAGGACCCTCAGAGTGACACAGGGACCCTCAGAGTGGCCCAGGGACTCTCAGAGGACCTCAAGGACCCTCACAATGACCCAGGAACCCTCAGAGTGGCTTGGGGATCCTCAGAGGGACACAGGGACCCTCAGAATGGTTTGGGGACCCTCACAGTGGCCCAGGGACCCTCAGGGTGGCCCAGGAACGAGGGTCTGTCTGTAAGCTCCCATCAGATGCTCCCTGCACACCCAGCTGAGGGGAGAAGTCACTCACCCAAAGATGACAAAGGGGCCTTGCTCTCGAGGCCTGAGCTGCTGCTGAAACACTCTTTGAACTCTTTGAGGTTTCTTTGGTTCCTTTCTTTTTCTCTGTCTTTTTTTTTTTTTTTTTCCCTCCTTGTGGGTTTTTGCTTTCTTCTGAAGAACAAAAAAGTAACTTCCCATGCAGATCTGGCCTGTGTGGGACAAGGACTCTTTTGAACTATTTTCCATACTGTCCCTATTCAAAAAGAATCTTCTTGCAGCTTCCTGAGGAGCCCTGACAATGTTCCATTTGGGGAAAGACATGGGGAGAACAGGATTACAGCTGGGCAGAGCACACTGGGGCATCCCTGGGGGAAATGCAGGATTGCTCTGCTCTGCTCCATGCCCAGTGGTGAAACAGATCTGAGCACTGAAACTCCCCTCGTGTTCATTCAGCTGGACATGTGTAACAGAGTCATTCTTCCTTAATATTCATTATTGTTGTGCTTTCTATCTGTGCAATTCCTGCTCAGCCTGAGGCCTCTGATGCCAGAAGTCCAGAGTGGGAAAGATCCCAAGTTAAAGCTGGTCAGAAGCCCTCTGGCACGTTCTCCACGAAAACATCTCAAATGTATAGTTTCCTCAGCAAAGATATTAAGTCTGCTCCTATTTTAAACAAAGCCTATTTTTAATGCTGTAGATAAAAATAAATAAAACTACAACATGCTGGCATTTCCTTCCCATAGGATCTGGACATCTGGCTGGTTGTGCTTTGCCAGTTCTCCCCTGAAAAACTTTGTGTGCAGAAGGAGCACAAAAGTGATTTGGCTCTGGGGGTGGGGGTGAAGCTCTGTGGGAAGCTGAGGAAAAGGTGACAGAGTGAAATCAGTGCAAATAAAACAGGAATGGGATCCCAGCAATGAACATGCTGTACTTCTTTTTTTAAAATTTATTTTCACGTGGGGAAGGGGTGGAAGAGCCTCTGCTTGGCAGCCTGGAGCTCTCCCCCAGGCAGAGCACCCCAAATTTCCCGAGGATTTAGGAGGGGAGGAGCTGACCCAGGAAAACAGGAGGAAGTTTTCCTGTGGATTCCCAAACACAGGGAAGGTGGGAAGGTGGCTCTGGCTGGGAAAAGTGACCCCGGAGGGTGAGGATGAGGATGAGGATGAGGATGAGGATGAGGAGGGGTCGGGACCAGCCCTGTCCTCTCCCCCTCCCCACCCAGGGATGCTCAGCAGAGCCCTGCCTTGATAAGGACTGGCCTAAATTAAGCTAATGATGGGTTCTGTGGGGGCAGCAGAAGTTCAAAGCCGGGTTTTTCTGTGCACAAAGTCCAAATACCTGCCAAGGCTCTCTGATGAAGTGTCTTTGTCAGAACGATTAAATGAAGGTTAAAAAGGCCAGACCTTTTCTCAACATATTTGACTTGCTCTTTCTTTCCTCTCTTCAAGGTGTCTTCATGTTACATTTATTTGCTTCATGAATTCTTTATTACACTAATCAGTCCTGATGTACAAACTCATTAGAAAATGAGCTGGAAATGTAAGATCTGTCAAATTTCAGAGACTTCTGACATCGTTAGACTCAAGGGCCTTTTTGCAGGGAAAAGGGAGAAAGGAAAGAAGCTAATGAGGATATGTCAGATAATGTAAAGTCAACCCATTTGGGGATGAAGTTTTACAAAGTTCAGAGGGAAAAGTTGCAGCTTTACCAGGGCAAACACCTTTTTTTTTTTTAGTTTAAATTTTGGTATGGAGGATTTTTTTTCTTCCAGGGGGTGCTGCACATTTCTTTGTTTGTTTTTGTAATCAACATTTTAAATCAGTTTACTGTGTTGCTTCTCTAGTGATGACACAGAAATGAAGGGAAATAATTTTTTGAAGGGCATTTCTTAATTAGATGAATTAAAAATGTGTATTTTGAGGTTTGTGCCAGCTGAAATCACTGCCCTGACAGGCAGGTGCTGTGGAGATGCTCAGGGAAATGAGCAGTGCTTTGAAAAGACCTTAGATGGGTGAGATCTGTCAAACCAGGAGGTCACAAATCCTGTCATGAGCTTAACCTGAGGAGAAAGAGGTAAAAAAAGGAACAGTGGTGGAGAGAAGGAACTTGGCTGTGGTCACACACAGGTCTGTGGCTCTGAGAACTCGGCAGTGTCTGTGCCCTGCTCACTCAGCCTCACTCCTCCCTCTGTGCACGACCTGCTCAGGGAGCTGAGCAAATTAAAAGTGAGGAGAAGTGATCAAATATCAGAGCAGAGAACATCTCATGGCAGAGGAGATCAGCCTGCAGCCTTCATTCAGTGATGGTTGAATATAAAGGCCAAATATAATTGGCTTATTTAATTTTTTTAATGTTTATTTAGTTTCAGCTCAGGTCGCCGTTCAAATATATTATGAGTGGCTTATTTAATTTGTTTAATTTTTTTTAATTAACAGGGGAGTGTTGGAAAAAATTGGTTTATAGGATCTGGTTTGGGTAGGAAGGGACCTTAGAGATGATTTTGTCCCCACCCCTTGCACTGTGCTGTCCCTGGAATTGTTACCCCTGCATCCTTCCAGGGAATGCAGCACAGCCAGCAGGGCCTTGTCAGGTTCAGCTCTGGAATCCTTTCCTGGTCCTTTGGGCATGGAAACGTCTCCTGCTCCCCTCCCCTCCTCAGGAGCCTCAGGCTGGCACCTGGGAGGGGCAGTGCCACTGCTGTGCCCCCTGAAATCTGTTCAGGGCTACCAAGGGAGGAAGTGAAGCCTCTCACAACTGCCAAGGAGGGCTGGGATTTGGGACAGCTTTGGGATCTGTTCCTGGTGTTGTTCTGAACGCCCTGGGTGCCCCTGAGGTCTTCTCCTCATCCCTCCCTCCTGCCCAGGTTGTGTGACCTGGCACAGCCACAGCTCCTCTCTCAGTTGTAGCTGGCTCTCACAAACTTCCAGGCACCAAAAATAGATTGGCCCTGCTTTGAGATGATTTCTTTTCCCCATAAAAGCATTTCCCTTGGATTCTGGGCCTTTGGAAGGTGCAAATGATGCTCAGCAAGGGCTGGGTGTCCTGGGCACTGAGTGACTCCTGCTCTGCAGTGTTCTGGGGAGCATAGAGTGGGCAGAATCCAAGGAAAAAGGAGAGATTTGGGATTTCAAATGCAAGGAAACACAGGAATTGGATGAATTCTGTGCTGCCAGAGCAGGTAGGGGAGGTTTTGCTGGGTACAATCACTGGAGAGTTTCTTCAGCCCCAGAATTAAATCCTGTGGCCACGAGGAGCTCAGAGCAGGGAACTGCTCTGCTCACACAAAGCTGGGGAGAGCTCCAGGCCATGAAAAACCTCTGTGCAGAGCTTGTTCCTTCCATTTCTCATGGCAGAGAGCCCACGGCACAGACCCAGGGGTTTCCAGCTGTGGTCCCAGTCTGAGCATTCCTCAGGGATGTCCCTCCCTGGGCTCTGCTCTCGGGGATGCTGAGCTGAGCCTCCCTCCCTCCTGCTCCTCCAGCCTGAGCACGGGGAACAGGAGCTGTGGCTCTCAGCACCTCGTAAAAACAAAACCCCTGAGTGTTTTGGGGGGATCAGGGAGGGAAAGCAGGCTCAGCACATCAGATAAGCTTGCTGGCAAACTGCAAGGAGCAGGGAAAGCCAAACCTGAGGCACTTCCATCCCCATCAGAGGGGAGCTCAGCACTGGATTCTGCTCTGGAATAATTTCTGAGTGGCACTGGGTGTCCCCCCTCGTGGTGGCACTTTGGGCACCCCCATCCAGGTTTGGCCAAGGTTTTGGGTCCCAGCAGCTCCTGCTGCAGCCTGTGGGTGCATGGAGAGGGCAGGGCAGAGGTGACCTCAGAACCTCTCCAAGGCAGAACTTCTGGGGCAGGCAGGGATGATTCATTTCAGAGAGTTCTCCTAAAATCAGATTAGAGAGGGCAGGCCAGGGAAAGGGAAGGGGCTCTGTTCTGCTTTACAAATCAAACTCCATCACAAAGGTGTCAAAGAACTGGCACTTCCTTCTTGGTTCTTCCCCTCTTTCCTTCCCCTTTCTGGCTCTGGCTGCTGTCTTGCCTTTTTTTTACAGACAAACCCCACACCTCAAATTCCTCCTCTTTGAAGCTGCTCAGGTAAAGCCATTTCATCAGTCCCGTAGGAAAGGGAAAGGCTCTGGTATTTGCTTTACCTGAGGGCTGTGGATCTGAGTTCTGAGGAGCAGCCCAGGCTTCTCAGCAGAGCCATCCACACGAGATTCCCATCTAGAACGTGGGGAGCACTGCATCAGGCTGGCTGCTGCCACATTTCGGGTAGGTGCTTCTATTTACTGATGGCTTTGCTTTGAAAGTCCCTTTATTCAGAGAAACAGAGTTGTTTTTGCAGGAGTCTGCTTGAATTCATCCTAAACCTCCCCCCAGTTCTACCCCTGAGATGCTATCAGCCACGTCTGTAGGATTCCTCAGCGTTCCCCCCATTTCCAGCTGTGAGTGGTGCTGGGTGTTTGTGTCTGACTGTGCCTGCCCCAGACCTGCAGCACGAGGATATTAAAGGCTCTTTCTGCTGCCAAACAAAACCCACTTCTCTGCAGGTATGAAATCTAAGCACACACCTAAAATGTTGTTGTTGGCTCTGAGATTTTACAGCCACTGGCAACCCCTCACTTTGTCTTTAGGCTCAGCCTGGGACACCCAGTCAGGTTTTGGATGGGATCCTCTGGCTTAGGCCAGGCTTTTGGGCTGAAGCCCAGCCCAGGAGCTTTGGCCACCCCTTTCCCAGTGGTCACTGTCACCCCCTCAACACTTCCAGCTCCCCCAGCACTTCTGTCCTGCATTGTTACATCAAGGACATCTGCAGAAATCGGGAAGAAAGGAATATTCAAAATATTTTATTGAATAATTTTCAAACAATTGACATTTTCTTTCACCAGAACGCTTTAGTTTGTTTGTTTGTTTTTTAATGGCACAAAGGAATTTTTAAATCAAACTTTTTGGAGCAATTCTCCTCTTCAAGTGCTGCAGGAATTGCAGAGCTGTGTGAGACAGGAGTTTCACTCTCCAAGCCTGCTTAGCTCCACTTGGGAACATTCAGCACTGCTGGTTCTCTGTCTGGCTGTTAATTATTCCTCCTGATAAGATTATTCTTCATTTCTTTCTTGCCTGGCTCCTCTGCTCTCCCCTCACTCCCTCATTCAGCTGGGATGGGATGGGAGGTGGATTTTATGTGCACAAACTTTTCCTTAGGAATTGCACACCAGTTTATTAATTCTGTAACCATTTCACCATCAAACCAATTACATTTATATGAAAAAATATCCTTTGATACTTTTATTTTTGCCTCTCTGTTGTTACCAAAAGATATCAAATACGCCAATCTTAACACAGTTCTTCCTGAAAACTTCAAAACAGCAAATGGAAGAAAAATTTCCTTTCCCCAGCACAATATACCTGGGCTGCCTTTCTCACTCACTCAGGGTCAGGGAGTTTTCACTCCTTGAGACACCTTTGGGCTCTGTCTGAGCGAGTTCAAACACATTTCTGGGCCATATATGGGGAAGTTTACATTTCTGCCAAGTGCATGGTGATAAACGGGAGACTTTGATCCCTTGGGCTGTCAGTTGTGCCTCATGTGCTGGGCCAGGACAAAAGTCTCAGGGTATTTCCCTCAACAAAGGGATTCTGCTGCCCCTGAAGGTTTGCATCTGGAACAGCCAGAGTGGGCTGTGCCTGGAGGGATTGATTTGGGGGGAAAACCTTTGGGGAAGAAGGGATTCCTGATGTTTAACCCTAGCCAAGTTCACCTGGATTGTCCAGCAGCTGATGGTGGGAAATAAACACAATTTATAGACACTCTGCAGGAAGTTGGGAGCAAACACACACCTGCAAGGTGTATAAATAGAAACCCTGGAGCTGTGTTCTTGCAGCTTAGACAGACAAGTTCCCTCTATATTTTTTAAGTGGATTATTAGAGGAAAAGGAGTCATTCTGTGCAGAGTTAGTGCTGCTGCCAGAATGCAGCAGGCTGAAGGCAAAGCAGCCTCCTGGATGCTTGTACTTTGATGTCAGCCTGACCTGGGGCTGGGGAACTTCTGGGTGCTTGGAACAAAAACCCATTAGAGAAACAAGCTGAGCCTCGGTGTCTAATCACTGCTGTGTCACTCCTGGCTCTGGGCAAAGACTGCTGAAGGGCACAGGGCTTTGTGCTTCTTGTCCAAGTGCTTTGTGCTGCTGAACTCCTGGGCAGCGAGCAAACAGCCCAAGCAGCTGGGTTTGGAACGTGCCCCGTGGTGAAGGATGTGCTCAGGTGGTTTTGGGGTTGTTTAACAACTTTCTGCTCCTGCTCAGGGTGTGGTTTGCACTGGGCTAGGCTGGCTTGGGGAGGAAGGGCTCAGATTTGGAAAGGCACAAATCTAAGATTTGGATTCAGGAAAGGAGGGTTGGCGTTTGGGAAGGTTGGATTTGGGTTTGGGAAGGTTGGATTTGGATTCGGGAAGGTTGGGTTTGGGTTCAGGAAGGTTGGATTTAGGTTCAGGGAGGTTGGATTTGGGTTCAGGAAGGTTGGATTTATATTCAGGTTGGATTTCTGCCTCTGCCACCACCCTGCAGGATGCCCCTGCTGTGGCCACATCTTCTCTTTGCTCTACACTGTAAAATTCTACAGCATCTTTGGAAAAGAACCCTCTTATTAACAAATTTTATCCTTCCCAGTGTCCATTGGAGGTCTCTGGGAATCCCTACAGCACAAATTCACCCCAGATGAATTAAGGAAACCTCATGTGGGTGGAGCAGTGTGTGTAAACCTGCAGTGCTCCCCTTGACCAGCAATCCAAGCCCCAAATCCCAGTCCAAGGTGCATTTTCCCTTCAGGTGCTGGCCTGGCTGTGGGCACCAGTGTGGTCAGACGGGCTATGAAATAAATTTGATTTATTAAATTTGATTTAATAAATTTGATTTTTATGGTGCATTTCTCTAACTCAGAGCTGTCCTGCCCTGCTGCTCCTACCACAAAAGTCCCTCCCAGTTTTCAGGAGGCCTGTACTGAATAATTTTCCTTCTACTTTCCCCACTTCCTGTAAATGCTGGGCCAGACAAAGGTGCTGTAAAAATTCTAAGCCAGAGTTTGATCTCCGCAAGTGAAATGGGGCAGCTCTGGGCTCATGGTGGTTGGGCCAACATGGGAATTGGATTGTGACATTTGTTTTCCAGTGGGGTCCCTATATGGGACTCCCTATTATTTTATTTTATTTTTATCCTTTTATTTTAATCTTATTTTCATTCTTCTGCTGTTCTTCCCTCCCTCCTCCCTGCGCTCACCAGCTGAAATAGAACAGAAAAACGCTGTTTGAAGCAGCTGGGAAGGCAAAATAGAGAAAATCTTGCAGGAGTTATTCCTCTGCAGGGGTCTGGGGGTTGCTGGTGCCTCGTGGGGAAGGGAAGGGAAGGGGCCACCCTTGGCCAGCTCTGGCAGCTCCAGTTGGTTCCTGGGGTCACTGGTGTGAGTTATATCGAGTTTTGGGGTTTTTAAGCCCTTGTGGGGATGCCCAAAGGTGCTGGGAGTGTCAAACACTGCTCCAGCTCAGGGGGAGGTGTTGAAAACACTCCCAGGAGCCTCAGAGGAGGCTGAGATGGGTTCAGAAGAGTCAAGGACAAAATCAAGAGGGCAGAGAGTGCAGATAGGGAGTTCCTGGGGTGAGCTGGATCTGCTGCTCAAATTCATTTGCTTTAGAGATTTTTTTCCTTCCCCATACTGGGGATTCCTGCCCTGAAGGTTCCTGGAGGTTTGCTCACACAAATTTGCTGGCAGGTGAGCAGTGCTGGGCTGGAAGTTCCCAATCTGTTCCAAAGTGTGGCCTGACTGGGGTCAAATAACAACAAATAATTAAATAAACCCCAAAAACCTCCCCCTTCACCCCCCACAAAAACAAACAAACAAACAAACAAACAAACAAAACAAAACCAAAACCAACCAAGAAACCACAACAAAACAACAGCAAAAAAACCCCACCAAAACCCCAACCAACTAAAAAGCCCAACTGAAAACCTTAAAATGCTCCATAAAACCTTTTCTTTTCATTCCTTTTCAAGCCATTTACATTTAAAGGCCACTCAGAAACCCCCATTCACCCAGCTGATCTCATTAAAGGGACTGAAGAACTTAAGTGACTCCTCAGGGACTTGAACTTGGAGTTGAAGGAGCTGAAAAGTCCCAAATATGATGTTGAGGAAATCTTAAACTATTCCCTTCCACGTTCTCTGCTGATGTGTGTTGAGGCTCAAAGGCTCTGCTGTTTTCCACGTTGATTTTCTTAAATTTCAGGAACAAAAACCAAAGTAGTAAGAAAGTGAATCTGGCAATGAAATGTGGGCAGATTTAATTATCAAAAGTGCCATCGTGGGTAATTCATGTGCACTCTGCAGTCACTTGTGGGGCTCTCACACCTCTCACTCTGTTCAATTCCTGCCTGAAAAATCTTGTCAACTTCTTAATTTTTGCTGTCGATAATGGAAAGCTGAAAATTCAGAAATTTAGAGATTTTAAAACCAAACTTGTTATTTATGTGCTTTTTTTTTTTTTCATTTTACAGCCATTTGGGTGCAGTGGTTCTGTTTCTCTTGCTGCTGTGTTTAGTGGTTGAGGGTGGATTCCAAATTAGGATCCTGACATTGCAATACCTGAACATAAAATCATTGAATATCCTGGCTGGGAAGGGCCCATCAGGACTGAACTGACAGAGTTACTGCAGCAAACACCCCCTCAGAACACTGGGCCATTAATTTGAGGCTAAATCTGTGTTTCCACTCTACAGCAAAATTGCAGCATTGGTGTCCACAGTGTTTTCTTAAAGGAAAAAGGAAATAAACCACTTTTTTTTGGGTTTTTTGGCCACAAAGACTAATTTGTAGATGAGAGTGAAGGTAATGGTTGTCTTTCCCTAGGGATGAGAGACTCACTGGCAGTGAATTTTCTGATGATTTTAAAATGCTGGCATGGTTTGGGTTTGAAGGGACCTTAAAGATAATTTTGTTCCACCCCCTGCCATGGCAGGGACACCTTCCACTGTCCCAGGTCACTCCAACCTGGCCTTGGCCACTTCCAGGGATCCAGGGGCAGCCACAGCTGCTCTGTGCCAGGGCCTGACCACCCTCCCAGGGAAGCATTACATCATTTGAGACATATTTTACATTTTAGGAAGAAATGATCTTCCTCAATGAAGTAGAGCAATGGATCCACAGCACTGTGTGCATTGCAGGTGTGGCAGTAAAATCCTCTCTGGGAAGGTGCTGGGGCACCTGCAGCCTCCTGCAGGGGTTTGTGCAGTGCCAGCTCCCATCGTGCTCTGCCATGGCATCACAGTTATCTTTGCTGGGTGGGCACACAGTGCCAGCTTTTACCCCAAATTTCATCTTTGAGCTGCTTTGATTCTTTAATTTTTGGAAATTAATTTATTGTTGGTTAGTTAATAATAATAATAACTAATTTTTAGGCAGCACATAGCTAAGGAGGAGTGGATTTGTGAGTGACCAGGGCTGTTCTAAGTGACAACCACAATGAAATAACAGAGAAATTCTGAAATTAATGGGGAGTGTCCTGCCCATCTCCCAGAGGTGACAATGCCAGTGTCCCTCTTCTCTGTCACACTGCCCATCTCTCAGAGGTGACAATGCCAGTGTCCCTCTGCTCTGTCACACTGCCCATCTCTCGGTGGTGACAATGCCAGTGTCCCTGTGCTGTCACCCTGCCCTGCCCACTGCAGATAGCGCTGGCATCCGCCCGCAGCCTCCCGGCATTTCTGCCAGATGAGTTCAACTTTTCTCCCCCTCCCCTTCCTTTCTCTTCTTCCCACCTCCCTCCCTCCCTCCGCTGGTCCTTGACAGAGGCGCAAACACTCTTAAATGAGAGATAGTGGCTTCCATCCAATGGAGCCCCGGTTAATCACCGAACATCGTGGGAAAAGCACAAGATGAGGGCCGAGAAACAGCCCATTGTCTGGGCAAGATTAAAGCCCCAAAAGCCGTATTGTCTACTGAGGGGATAAATCTTCCTGCTGTCACTCAAGCACTGAATTAAATTCCCCTTCATTTCTAAAGGGGCTTATCTGTCCTGAATAGGCTGTTGCGCCACAAGCGTAAGGGAACGTATTAAGTGAGCTCCTGTCTTGGGCACCTTCACAAATAGACGAAAAACAGGAGCAAATCTGGAAGGGGCGGGCGGCAGGGGGGACGAGCAGGAGAGCTTTGGGCCGGGGGAAGAGAGGAGGGATGGCGATTGTTGTCGCAGGTCCTTATTGCCCAAGGATGGGGCTGCTCCGCGGGGTCCCTCCTATCGCGACAGGAGGAGCGAGGAGCGGCTCTGAGCATCCCTCGGAGCAGGGGTGATGCTGGCAAAGCCATGTCCTTTAAGCCTTGGGGGACAGCGACATTCTTTAGGGTGGAACCAGACTTCGGGTGATGCCAGGGCTGGGGTTTGGGGTGCTGGCACCACCCCGGTGGTTTGGGGACGGGATTTTGGGTGGGTTTGGTGACATTTTGGCTCAGCTGCCCTCGGGGGCCGAGCTGCGGTGGGAGCAGGGATGTTGTGAGCAGGTGAAAAGTCTGCAGTGCCACCGCTGCTGCCACGCTAAACCCTCCATTTGGGGGTTGGCAGCACTGCGGGGACAGGGGACACACGGTCACATTCGTGTCACTGGGGTCCCCTCCTCCTCCTGCCCTGGAGCTCACCCTCACAGCACTCCCGGCTGGCTCTGCCATCATCACTGAATGTTGTCCCAGTCTTTTTGGGAGTTCCGAGCAGCATTCAGAGCTGCAGCACGGCGGGACCCGCGTGGCTGCTGGTGGCACATCATGAGCTCGGGATGCTGGATGTGCTGCTGGCTGGGGGGTCCCGAGGGCTGGAGGTTGGGTCCAGCTCCCTCTGCACTCCTGTGATGGTCTCATTCTTCTCCAGCATGGTTTTAACCCAGGGAAAAGGCAAGAAAACCTCTTCTTTAGTTAGCTGCTATTCATTAGTGCCAAATCAGAACAATTGCACCAAACCACTATTAAAAGTCTTTAATATCTGCAGATTGGGGGTGATGCCATCATAACCATGGAGGTGAAACTGAATTCTGCCTCTTTGCTGATACTATCTCTATTTTCCCCCCTCTTATTGAAATATATTATTTTTAATTAACTATTTCTGTGCCTCTGGTGATGACTGTGATGCTGTGTTTATTGTTAGCCTGGTTGGTTTCTATTTCTGCAGAATAAATGCATGTGGAAGAAGTTCCTTATTGCAATGAAAGGTTGGTCTTGAGCTGAATCAAAGGTGAGGGTGCTGCTGGCTGGGCATTCACACTGCAGATGCCAGAGGCCAGCAGTATTTCTGTTTCTCTTTGCCACATAAAGCATTAACCGAGTGACACATGCCCAGCACAGCTTTGCAGCCTCCCCAGCACACGGTTAAACCTCACCTCGGTGCTGGGCTCCTGGATTAGAGGCGGCCTTGGTGCGATTTGGGAAGTGCTAAACAGGATTTTCTGCATCCTGAGTGGAGTTTCCTCTTGTTGACAGGGTTTAAGGCTCCCCTGTACAAATCTCTCACTGTGCAAATACCTCCAATCTCTCCTTTTAGCCACCCAAACAAGTGGGTTTACACCTGCTTACCAGATTAATTTAATTAGCCAAAAATGGAGTGAAAGAACTGCCTGGAGAACAATAGTTCCCAAAGAACACTTTTTTTTTTCCTATTTCTTGTTGGTTCTGGTAATCTGGGGAAGCTGGATTGAGATATTATTTCTCTGAGCTTCCTGGCTTCTTGTTGCAGTATGCGAACTTGAGAAAATAAATGGTCAGATTAATGTTTTGAGGGTTTTCTTTTTATATTTGGAGCAATACAAACAAAGCTTTCCCCAAATTTCCCATGGAAGAACTGATCTAGCTCCTTGCTATCTCAGGTAATACCATTTATTTGCTGCCCAAAATTGACTCAGCTCTCAAGGAAAACCCAGACTTGTGTTAATTCGTGAATGTAAAAAGATTTGGGAGGACATTCCTGGAGCTGGAATCAGTGCCTTGGTGTAGTTTTTTTACCTGCTGCTCACCTGTGCAGGGCTGGCCAAGGGAATTGGAGCTTTGGGGCAGAACTCAGAGCCCAGCCCTGCTCTGGCTCCCTCAGAACCCCCCTGTTCCAAACACTCTGGATTGGGTTTGAGCATGAATTATTTCATCATTCCAGTAACCTTAAATATTCATTTCAATTTCCCCTTCACTCTGAAGACTTCTATATACAAATCAAGCCTCTCATTTGAGCAGACAGGATTTTCAAGCAAAAAAAAGGAGCTGTTTAGTCAATGCCAAACTGCATTTTCACACTGATGCTCCTTCGCCATTTTAAATTTTAAAGACACCAGACAGATTCCTGGTTTAATAGATCTATATTTTCTATTAAATAGAGTTGTTTAGAGGTACACTGGATTAGGCAACGTAAAACCACTGAATAATATTCATTAATTTGGGTAAAATTCAGCTGATATTTCCCTATTGAACCGAGGTCATGGGCTGCTCCATGCATTTTCCTCCATATTCCCCAATCTTTTGGAAAACAGCACAAGCTTCCCTTAAAGCACCTCCATAATGCTACTTTCAAAGTAATTTGTATTTAAAAATAATAATAACAAGCAAACAAACTTGTCAGCCCATGGGATGCTTCTGCCCCGCGGCTTAATGGCGCAGGTCTTTATACAGCCAAATCCAGCAGCTTTCAATAACAAAGGATGAAATTCATGAAACAAATTGCTCCTCTCCTCATAAGTCACACTCTCGTGTGCCAGGGGAAAGATGTGTTGATAACATTCAAAGAGTTTGGTCGCCGATGAATTGTAAATTCCCACCGAGGCTCGGCAGTGAGCTGTGAACAGCGTGGGGCTGGCCACAGAATGAGCTCAGATTGGGGCATTCACCACTTCATTCTTGCAGCACTTTTAGGATAAGAGCTAAGGAACACCACGGGGAGATTTTGGGAGGCAGCCTCGAGGGGGGAATAAAATAAAAAAAAATAAAATAAAAAAAGGAGAGAGGAAAAAAAGGGAGCAAAATATGCAGAGGCGATTTAATGAACATCCAGGGCTCTTTAGAGCGGAGCTGCGAGCTCTGGCTGCGACTTTCGGGGGCAGGGGAACAAAGGACAAACGCTCCTGGGTTTGCTGCCTGACAAAAGGGAACACATTCCCAGCCTTTGGGATCCTCACCCACCAGGAATGGCACTGGGCAGGCTCTGCCCTGGGTGCTGCTTTGGGAGAGAAGTTTGGGCTTGGAGCATCTTGGCGTTCTCCTGCTGATGGGGTTGAAGGAAGATGGAAATGCCTGAGAGCTCCTGTCCCCCAGATCTGTCCCATCAGTGTCCCCTGGGGCAGTGCTGTCTGCACAGGCTTGCCAGGGCAGTGAGCCCATGGATCCCCTGGAATAATTTGGGATGTGGGAGCATGCTGGTGTTTCCCAGGTGTTGGGATGGTTGGTTCTCCCTCTGAGCCCCCTGCGAGTGCCGAGCTGTGACAGCACTGCATGAGTCCATGCTCAGGGGGCTTTTTTCAGGATCCCACACTGGAAGCTTGAGGAACTGTGGCTTTCACAGAAATAAAAATGCTGGAATTCTGCTTTTTAGTTTTCCCCAGTTACCATTTTAAACAGATCTTGGAATTACCCAGTTCAGCTTTCATCTGACAGATCCACAAGTGACAAAAGCAGGGATGGGTGGCTCTGTGCCAGTTGGGGACATACAGGTGACAAAAGCAGGGAAGGATGGCTCTTTGTGCCAGTTGGGGATCTACAGGTGACAAAAGCAGGGATGGGTGGCTCTGTGCCAGTTGGGGACATACAGGTGACAAAAGCAGGGAAGGATGGCTCTTTGTGCCAGTTGGGGATCTACAGGTGACAAAAGCAGGGATGGGTGGCCCTTTCTGCACTTGGGGTGAAGCCCTCCCGAATTCCAGGCGGTTTGGAGGCAGCACTCAGCCTGCCCTCCTCCATCCCAGCCCTGAGCCCTGCAGCTGGGACCCCGAACAGGGCAGGGCAGGGGAGCCAGCAGCAGGGAGCTCTTCCTGCAGGTCAGGACACTTTTGGGCAGGCCCCAAAAGGGTTAACAAACAAAGTGCCTGGATGGCTTTGTTCCCTGGCAATCTAATCAGATGTTAACCTACAGTCTATATCCAAGCAATCCTTTCCTTATGATAGTGATTAGTATTACACTGGGAATGAATAGAGCGAGGAAGGATTCCTATGGTAACCTTCCAAATGCATTCCTTCGGCAGGCTCTGCCTACTCACAATAATTACGTTCTTAACTCGTCTAACAAACGGCATGCTAATTAGCTGCTTAACCAGCCTCAGCTCATTATTACCAGGGTTGGGCAGGCTGGAGCAAAGTGACCCAGAGAGAGCAGGCCCACTTAAAAAAAAAAAATAATAGTAATCATAAGGCATTTGTCAGATTGGCCATGAGGATGGACCTCCTCCTCTGCTGGCCCTGTGTGGGACCGGCCCGTTGGCAGAGCCACAATCCCTCAGCTGCCTTGGAATTTGTCTCCCTGGGATGCCTGAGCCTTGGGCTGGCATCTGCTGGTGCTGGTGGTGAGCTCCAAGTGTTCCTGGGGGCTGTCCCAGGTTTGTGGGAGCAGGCTGGGTCCTCCCACCCCGAGCGTGGCTGGACCTTGGTGGCTTGGCTGAGCTCTGTCCCCCTCTCCTCTCCTTGGAGTCACAGAATTCTGGAATGGTTTGGGTGGGAAGGAACCTCAAAGATCACCTCATGGGCAGGGACACCTTCCACTATCCCAGGCTGCTCCCAGCCACATCCAACCTGAACTTGGACACTCCCAGGGATGGGGCAGCCCCAGCTCTGTGCCAGGGCCCCCCACCCTCACAGGGAAGAGGATTTTGCCCTAACTGGTCTAATCAAAGTTGTTTTGTTGTTTTTTATTTGCTGAGGCACCATTTAAACTGAGTTAACCATGAAGTTTTGCTGTTGCAGATGAAGCAGGCCTGGCTCTGTTCAGCTCTGTTTAGCTCTCTGGAAGTTGGATGAGTGAATAAATTATGCCTGGGCACAAAGGACATGTTCTGAAGGAAACTGAGCTTCCTGCATTCCTGAAACGCACCAAAATCAAGGATGCTTGTCCCACTGGGCACTGCCCTCCACCTGTCCCATGGTTTTATAAAGTCTCTTGTTTTTTCTGGGACAACACATTCAGGGTCTTTCCCTGGATGGCATTTTTTACTGCTGACAGCCATACACCACCCAGCCATTCCAGTCTGGAGTTGTGGTGCTTCTTCTTTGAGGATGGAGGGGTTTTCTACAGCTGGGGATGGCACCAGATTTAGGCAGGGCTGGCTGCTGGGATGCTCTGTCCTTCAGGAATGTCCTGGGAGCTTCAGGATTGAAACTCTGCTGAGAGAGAAGCTAAACTGAAACTCACTGGGGGATTCCATCAGCTGTTTGCTGGCTTTACTTTCATTATTTTTTTCCTCACAAAATGTTTCATTTGCTGCTGGTCCTCGTGGTGACTTCCAGTCCAGGGAGAACAAGAACAGCAGGTTCAGTGCTCTTGGAAAGGCATGTGGTGGGTTTTTAGGGGATTATTTGGAAGTTTCCTAATTCTAATAGTTGAGTTGAGGGAAAGTCCCAGCAGGTCCATTCCAGCAGCCCTGGCAATGGCATTTTCCAAACTGGAGCATGCCTGGGAGGATCCTGCTTAAAAACCCTCAAAATCCAGTTGTCTTTATGGGCAGCCAGGGTAGCTTACAGTAGCTGCTGTGGTTAAGGAGAGATCACAAAAGTGAGGAGGTTTTAAAACTCTTTTTACAGTTCTTTAGTGTCAATCCACAAAGTTAATCCTAATGTCAACAAAGAATAACACCATTTATGTGCCACTAAATGCAAACTTGTGCTGTTGCAGAGCCTGCAGTGGTAGGGTTTGCCCTAAATACAATCTGTTCTGTTTTTATGCCTTTGCACCAGCTGGAAATGCAAGCTCCTACCATGATTTCAAATATTGATTTGCTTAGCACACATCAAAACATTACCTTGAGATATTAAGCAGAATGTTTATTTTTGGGTTTCACACCTCCAACCCTTTTAACACCTTAATGTGCTCGTGCATTTTGTTGCACTCCTAATTATTTTCCCCCTCTTCACCTCTGCAGTTTATTCTTGCATTGTTGAAATCCGAGGGTATGAATAATGAGAACGAGCAGGGCTCCAACAGAACACAATTTCCTTCTTGGATGTGCTTTGAGAGAACCACAGGTCATGAAGTTTCCAGTAAAAACAGGAGCTCTATTTATGATTTGTATCATGAGTTTGTCATGAGATGATCTTCATTTAAATGAGAGCAAATTTTACACTCAAGTGTTGGTACACACAGTTTTAACTTTCTAAAAGAACTGTTTATCTTATTAGCAGCAGTGATTTTCCTCACCTTTCATTCAGGAGGAATTTCTCCATGGAAAGGGTGGTCAGGCCTTGGCAGGGGCTGCCCAGGGAGGTTTGGGGGTGTCCAAGGAATTCCTGGATGTGGCACTCAGGGCTCTGGGCTGGGGACAAGGTAGGGATTGGGCACAGCTTGGACTGGATGGTCTTGGAGAGCTTTTCCAAACTCAGAGATTCTGGGATTGTGTTTACCTGGAGAATAGAAATGCACTTTCATTGCCAACTCTCTTCCTCTTCATAATATGTTGTCAAACTACATCAACAAAACCTGGAAATACTTTTTTGTCTACATGTAATGACTTCTTCAGTTGTTAATTTGGGGTTTGCAAAGTTTCAAGAAGCTGGACATCTTTTAATAACTCAAACATAACTCAGTGATTTCATCATCCCCTTATCAATGGCTATTGGTGAACCCAAATATCCACACCCAACAAAGGCTGACTAAGGGATGAATGTTTATTTTGGTTATCAAGTAATTTTTCCCTAGTGGAACACTTTACATTATCACTCTATCTTTAGTACTGATAATTTTCACAAATATTTCACATTCTGCCTTGTTTTTCCATGTTAACAACTCTCCTGGCAGGTGGAGCAGCATTTGGGAATTTCGTGCCTGCTGTAACAGAACTTAATTTTCTATTTGGACATAAAACCATCCCCAAGAATTTGTGTTCAGCTTCTGTGTGCTCACCAGTTGCAGGACGATATGGCACAGTGCAGAATAATGGAGCTCACGTTTCAGCTCTCCTTGGGAAGCTGCTCCTGATGCAAGCTGAGAGTGAAAGAACCCCCAAAAATGCCCCACAGCTCCTAGGCCAGCTCAGATGGAGAATTATTAGAGAGTGGCTCTGCTCTGGGTCAGCTCTAACAGCTGCAGCCTTGTGATGTGGGACAGACAGGGGGGAAATCATGATTCAGGCAAAAAAAAATCAGAATGTTTTTATGCACTGAATGTGATTTCAGGCATTTGATGAGAATCAGAAATGAGCAAAGGTCCCCACTCTGCACAGAGTGGCCACGAGCTGGGGCGTGGTGGTGGCAGGGGGAGGAATGCAGCTGCTGAATTCCCTGCTTTCCACGGCAGCACAACAAAGGCTGCAGCAACGTGGGCAGTGGGGAGAAGCATTTTAAAAATCCTGCTGGGAAATGGAAACGTTTGGGAGGTGCTGCCTGTGTTTGGCATTGGTGAGGAGCAGGGCAGTGCTGGTTTTAGAGGCTGGGCGGGTTTGTGTGGTAAATTCTGAGTGTTGCCTTCCTGGCAAATCTGCCATGGAGCTTCCAAAATGTCATTGGTCCCTTCAAAGTGGAGCCACCCATCCCTGAAACCCCAAAAACCCCAAACTGAAATGTGCATCTGTCCATGGAGAATCCAAACAGAAAGCAAATTCTACCTGGTTAAAGAGAGGAGCAAAGCAGGTTCTTGGCTTGACCAGGTGGTCATGGTGGAGGATGGCTCCTGTCCTCTTGGCTTTTTGGGGGACAGGGGTTACAGGGATAAGGCATTCAAAAAAGCAGTTGGGATATGGCAATAAAATCTCTTTCAAGAAAAGATCCTTGCTCTGGCACTACCCAGAAATTTAATTATTTCTTAGTATTCCACCCCTGTATATTTGTATCAAACAGACTTTGATGCTAAGAACAGTTTCCTCAGTGGATTTGTGGATTTCTTGTGGCTGCAGTTGCTCCTCTGCCTTTCAGAGTTGCTGTGGAGGTTCATCCCCATCGTGTGTTGGTCCAGGACAGGGACAGAACCTGGCCCCAAGGGTTGGGACACCAAGCTGAGGCTCCCAGGCAGGTTTGGGACAGGCTGTGCAGGCTGCTGCTCCAGGGAGGGTGGGAGTGGATGAACCAACTGGAATGTGGAGGGCTTTTATTTCTTCCAAGTCAACGCCGGAGTCGCTCAG
This sequence comes from Toxostoma redivivum, assembly GCA_013397375.1. NCBI lineage: Eukaryota > Metazoa > Chordata > Aves > Passeriformes > Mimidae > Toxostoma > Toxostoma redivivum. The sequence goes on along the minus strand of VXBI01008022.1, from coordinate 242,953 downwards.
GGTCCCGTCTCAAATAACTCCCTGAGCAGGAAAATAAACAGCCCAGTGGATGCAGAGCCCTGCCAGTGCTCTGGCCCCAGGTTTTTCAACAGTGTCAAGTGATTTCTGTGTGTACAAAATTTCCTTTCACCGCCGACTCGGGCAGTGATGTGTGTTAAGAACCAGCTGAGACTTTGGCACTAAAACCCCGCAGAATCTTCTGTTGTGTTGGAGAAATCCTCTCCCTCTTGCTCAGGCAAGCTCCAACTTCTCAATTCCCCAGCCCTGCTGGTAGGGAAAGAGGAATTATCGGCAAGGAAATGCCTTGTTTTCTGGAATTAAACCAGAAAGTGCTGGAAATCTTCCTCGTGCTTGCAAATCCGCAGGGTTTTCGTGCTGTTCATCCCTTGGTAGCCAGGGCTCTGCGGATTTGGGGTGCCTGTTTGGAATGGCACCTCCCAGGCTGCAGGAGAGATTCCCCTCCTCGTGCAGTTGGAGTTTGTGGCTCTGGACAAGCCCCTAACTCTGAAATGCAGCATATTCATAACCGCCCCCGTTAGTGTGAGGCAGAGAAGGAACAAGGAGTATGAAAACACAGCTCTGTGAAAGATTCCCATTATCCTGCCCCAGATGGCACCAGCTGTACTCCTGGACCAACACTAAATGACTGTGGCTTGTGCCAAATATGTACTTGAGTGGGTTGTACATGCCCTTTACAAATAGAAGTTGAATGTTAATAGATACTGAATGAAACCCACTGCCAAACCAAACAGAGCCCCTGGATATACCCAGGGCGTGCAGGGAAATTACACATCGCAGCGGCGCTCGCCGCAGAATGCGTGCGAAGGATTTCAAAGTGCTGCTGGATTTAATGTGGCCCTGGCTAATTCTCCCTATGCTAATGGCCGTGCGAGGATGCAGGAAGAAGAATGAGGAGAGGTTAAAGGAGCGCTGCACCGATATCATGTAAATTCGGGATAGGGTCAGCGTATGGTGTTGTAAACAACATCACATCTCGGAGTACATGGAGTTCTGATCCTTTCAGGTATTCGAGCCTTTGTCTGCTGATATAACGCCTGCCTGTCAGCCCCACGGTCAGAGGCCCAATCTTTTTTTCTTCCCTCGCTGAAAAGGTCCCAGCGCCACATCGGGGCAACACACTGGCTGCCTATTCTCCTTCCCCACGGAACGCAATCACCGGACAACTCGGCTATAATTCACTCCCTGGCCAGCCCTTTGAAAAGGTGGGCTGCCTCAGTGCTGTTAGCCCAGCAAGATAAATCATGTACTCGAAATTAACTTCCATTGAAAGGAAGGGGTGGAAGAAAAGCCGACTGGTCAGGCGGAGCATGCTAAAGAAAAGATGACTGGAGTTGATAAATGTCATTGCGGATAATTTGGGGGCTGTGATTAAGATCTTATCTAGGTAGGAAGTAAATAGAAAAGACTTAATAAAAGTCCTACCCAGGGATCCGTCCTTATGAACTTGTGAAGTTTTAATTTTTTTTTTTTTTTGTGAATATTGAAGAGAGCTCCAGAAAGGTCTTCATTAAAGGGAAAGTTGTTTTCAGGGCGCTGCCCAGAGAGCTCTGAAAGGCGCCTGGGTGAAACTGTACATCTTCCCCCCACTCCTTTTTCTTTTCCAAGGGGAAAGAAAGCATCTTTGTCTAAAAATTCCTTTAAAAAGTTAAAGGATAAACAACTGGGGGGGGGAGCTGATGAGGATTTCTGGCTAACAATCATCTGTTTTTTCTCTGCTCTTTTGCTTTCTTTAATGAATGGCCTTTGCTGCCATAAAATTCCCTACAAATAAAATGTAACCTTATCCCCAATATGTGTAAGGGAGAGAAGGCAGAGGCCTGCTTGTCCATAAACTCACAAACTGCTCACCCAGAAAACATAAACTGCCTCCCATTTTTATAGTGCTGCCCAGAATTCTCTTTTATTATATTATTAGCAGTAGTTTGCTGGGGTTTTTTTTCCCCCTTTTCAACCAATTACTGCAGCAACCTGCAAGCAAGGAGCAGTAAACTCTGTGAACATCTGTGGGGCTGAGTGACAGGGATCCAGAGCCTGGTGTGAATTCCCTGTCCTGGAGAGGAGGGAGCCTCCCCCTGCCCTGGAAATGCTGCTTTTCCAGCTCAGAGGGAGCACAGACAACCCCAACAGCTGGACAGATGTGTGGGGACTTCTGCTGGCTAATGAGAATGGTTAAAATTTTATGGAAGAGTGTATCCTGTGATCTGTAACCTCCCTAATCCCAATCTCAGAGGGATGCTGGGCTCAGAGAGGTTTGCAGAGCCCTGGAAACGCCACCTCCTAAATTACCCAGGCTTCTCATTTACTTCCTCCATGTCCTTTTACTACTTTGCCCACCACACAGAACATATTTCAATATGAAAACTGGGTAATTTGCTTTAGGGAAAAAATGATGGGAAGGCCCAGCTAAGAGCACACAGAGAGGGGATGTGCAGAGCCAGGGGTGCTGTGTGCTTACCCAGAGTGGGGCAAATCCAGTTTGGAGAATTTGGGAGATAGAAAAGGAGATCAGTGTATCCTTTGTATCCCAGAGCTTTTGCTGCTCTAAAAAACAAACTGGAAAAGGCAAGAAGTGTGAGCAGTTACAGCAGAGCCTTTCAGAAAGGCTCTGATACTGAGTAAATTATTAGACAGTGCTGAAGGACAAAAGCAGAACCTGCAGTTGTGAAGTGCTGCAGCGTGGAGGGAGATCTGGGGACAGTCCTGCTGAAAATGAGACATTTCCAGGCTCAGCTGAAGCTGGGCTTCAATGCAGATAAATATTCTGAGTGTGCAGAGCTCAGTATGGATCTCAGCCCACTAAATACAACTTCAAACCTCCCCAGCTGCAGTGAGGGATGCAGAGGACTCAAACCACTGAAACACCTGGAAATTTGGGAAAGGAAAAGGATAACCAGTGTTGGGAGGCTTTTCCAAGAGCTGGTTTTCCTGGGAATGCTGGCTCAAAGGAGCCTTGCTGGCAGCCCCAGCTCTCAGGGCTGCCTCACTTTGTAATTAAACACTCCTGGGGGGACCTGCCCTGCTTGCATTGATTTTTAAGACCCCTGCAGTAACAAAACTTGGGAAGTACCAATGGAATCTGCAAATTTAAAAAGTGCATATTCCCCTCCATGAAAACATGGATATTGTAGGGGGGAAATGAAGTTCTGCACTTTCTGTTTGTGGATTCTCTGAGAGGTGATGCAGGTTTCTAAATGTGAATTCAGCAAACTGAGCCAAAGTTTGGGGTTTAGTGCTTTCATAACAGGAATATTTGCCCTGGGGAATTGGTCAGGCACTACTCCCATCATTGTGTCACAGGCACTCAAGCCACGAGAGCCTCTGCTGCTGCAGTGAAGGGTTATCTGCATTACAAAATAATTATAAAATGGCTGCAAATGTTGGCAATAAACAGATGCTGCTCTTATGGTGCTTTTTATGCCTGTAAGTGTAAAAATATCAACAGTAATGATAAAAATTTCTGTGCGAGATCCCATTTCCAGAGTTACTAATGAGTTGGTAAAATAGTGGAAAATTATGAAATAGAACTTCCAGCAGATTTGTTTGAGAGATTTTTGCTCTGAGATAGAAACAGCTCTTAAATAGGAAAGATAAGAAAGAAAACTGTAAATTTGCAATGCTACAAGCTCATAACGTGGGGTTTGTGTCTCTGAGCATTTCCTGCAAGCTCTGCTTTAATCACTGATGACTGCAGGAATTTCAGTTCTTGCTTTTAAGAAATTTTGGGCTCAGTTTCTGATCTGGCTGTTTCTCTCAGGTGTTCTCATTGATGAAGTCACCTGCCAGGCTTCTGCTGGCCTTTTTCACATTTGCTGTAGAAAGTGAAATGTTTTTAGGAATTTCTCCCCTGGAATCTAGTTTCAAACATAAACTGCAGACATATTTTAATTCACAAATGTTTTTCAGACTGTCAGCATCTTCATTTTCCAATGATTTCATTGGCGTGTCCAGATCTCCCTTGTTAATGACTCTGAGAAAACTGTGGACCCAATAAACCCCGTGTCAGGCAAAGAATACAGTGAGGATTGGGAAGTGACAGATAAAGCAAATATCCTGCTCCTAAACAAACACAGCAGGACAGGAGAAGATGACAAATGACGGGATTGTGTCAGCTTGAAAACAGATTGGACTAATGGCATGCTGGACTTTGCACTCCGGGAGATCGATACTCCATCAGGCCAGAGAGCTGCAGCCCCTGTGAATGGCAGGGCCAGGCAGGGAGATGTGCTGATAGCGCTGCTGTAAACCCAGCCTGAGCCTGCAAGGGTACTTCTGGCCACTGGCATTTCCATTTCCCACCCTTCCCTCGCTGCTGGAAATGGCCATGGGGCACAGTCTGGGTCTTTGTGGAGTTTGGGCACTGCCAAGTGCTGGGCTCTCGTTGTTCCTCTCCTCCAAACCTTCTCTTTTCTTTTTCTTTTACAGATTTTTTTCTCCCCCTGCTCCATTTTTTTTTCCAGCTCCTCCATTTCCCCCTTTCTGCCCCTGCCCCCTGCTCTTTTCTCCCTGTTTTCCAGTATAGATCCTAATATTTTATCCTGTACTAAGGAAGCTGATATGTGACTCCTTAAGGTCTTCCCTGGGGGAATTGAGGAGTTATGGAGGCAGAAAAGAGAGATTTATTTCTAGGACTTTCAGGGAGGCTGTGCACATAAAAATAATATATTTTTGTCCTGTCCTTGTTCACTTCTGTTCCCCAAACTTCCAGTTGGTACCAGCTGGGTTCAGTCTGTGTGAGCTCTCACTTTCTGAGGCTCAGAATATCTGATGGATGGGAGTTTTCTGTGCCATTTAGCAGCTGGTGCAGCCAAGTGGCCCTTCTTCAGCAAAAATAGGTGTTTTCATACATATGGGGGAAAAAAGGCTGGCAGTGGTCTGGGATAGACAGATCCTGTGTGGATGTTGGATTCCAGGCTGTGGGGGCAATGCCAGCCTCAGCCAAGTGGGATGTCCAGGGATGCCCAGGCTGTCCCACAAGCACTGTCTCCTTGTCTGGTGGGATTCCTTCCATGTGGGCCAGCTCCCATTTCACCCAAGGCCACATTTCCATTATCAGGAGCCACCAGAGGTGTAGGGATAAGGATTTGGGTTCTCCAGATTGCTCTTTTCAGCTGCTGGCTGCACCGAAGACCTTCAATTTCTGTGAAGTGCAAGTGGTGAGGGCAGGCGACAGGGGGACATGGTCCATGGGCTCTCTAGATGGGAATGATCCTCAGAGAGGGAGAGGGAGCTCCCAGGGGATGAGGAGAGGAGCAGTTTAGGGCTTTCCTTGGCAGTGAGGGAAGGGAGGTGACAGGGTATGCACAGCTGTGTCACTGCAGTGCAGGAGGGGAGTGAGGGATGTCAGAGCCACCCCCTGTCCCCGAGCAGGGTGTGCAGGTCTCCATCTCCCCAGAGCCCAGGGGGAAGCCCAGACTGCTCTCCCAGGAGCAGGGCACCTGGATAAGTGTTGGTGCAGAACTCTCAGAGCCAACCCCAGCTCGTCCAGGGGCCAGTCTGGTTCATCCAGCTCGTTCCCGTGGGGTTCTGGACACTCCTCCCCACGATTAGTGAGTTCAGAGTCCTGCTCTTCCCAGCCTGGCTGCACTTCCCTCTCCTTCCTTCCTTCCTCCCCAGGGACTGCACAGCCCCTTCCCTGTGCCTGATAAGGAGCCTGAGCCACCCCAGGGCGTGGAGGGGGCTTGGCTGGGGCTGCACTGTGTGGAGAGGGACACGAACCTTAAAAAAACCCTCAATGTGCAGTTTTACTCCTTGCCTCAGCAGCAGGGAGCTGTCATCAAAGCTTCCCGCTGGGAATTTGGGTGTTCAGACAGGAAAGGGTGGTCAGGGGTTGGGAGTGGGCTGCCCAGGGAGGAGGTGGAGTCCCCATTCCTGGAGGAGCTGGGTGACAAGGTGGGGATGGGTCACAAGCTGGGCTTGGTGATCTTTTCCAACCTCTGCATTTCCAGGATTTTGTGAAATCCACACTCCTGCCATGTGCTCCGAAGGGTTAACTGCTTCCTGATAAATTGCACTCTCTTTAATAGCTGTTAGTTGTTTACCTGAGCTAATAAGATTAATGTCGTACTGAATATGGGGGAAAAAAAAATTCCCAACACATGCTTTTAGATTTATATGCTAATCACCAGGAGCAGGGAATTAATGCTGAGGAGGCATGGAGGGAATGCTTTTGCCTGCTCCAGAAAACAGAAGAATTAACAAACTCCAGCGTGGCCTGAGAGATCCCAAGCTACGGATCCCATGGAAGGGCTGACGTGGAATGAGCACGGGAAGGCTCCTGTGAGGGAGGGTTTGTAGGATCAGCCTGGAAAATGTGTATTTTTAACTTGGAGAGGTCAGGTTCAGAACCCAGGAGATCCCTCTATTGCTTGTGCTTTTCCAAGGTGTTTATTCAGCTTTAAAGTCTCTTCAGAAAGAGAAGGAAAGGAAGCCTCTGGTGTGCCTATCACTTTCTCTGTTGATGTTTCTCTCTACCCATTTGATATTTTAGATAAATAGGTATTATCTAATCTGAACGAACTTTTTGGAAGGCCCAGAGAGTATTTTTTATTGGAGCCTAACAAGCTGCTATTTTAGAAATTATATATAGATATATATATATAACTATGCTATGGAAAGGTGGAGTTTATGTGAAGGCCATATAATAAAAAAAGCAAATTAAATTCCAAGCAAAATATATAGAAATAAGTCATGGAGAAATTTAGCTATGAACAACATAAATATTTTTCATGGTGTAGGATTTAATTAAAATCAAGTACTTTCAGTTGGCACAGAGGTGCTAAAATGTACATGAGTTGTAACAGCCGATGTGGACGATTTGTAAAATAAAATATTTGAAAATAAATTCATTTTGGAAAGGCTGGCTCTCACAGAGAGGGCGATTCCTGAGCTGCCTTGTGCGATGCAGGAGGATAAATGGAGAATTGGGAAGGCTGGGGCTCCATTCCTGCCTGTGCCATTCCATGAGGGAAGAGCCTGCCCAAAGCAGTCTCCCTGTCCCTGCCTTGCTGCTGCCCCCAGACTTTCCTCCCAATAACATTCCCAGGGCAGTGAGGAAGCTGAAAGGGAATTGCTCAGGCATGGGAGTCATCATGGAGATGGAATTTTCTGTTAAAATACTTTTTTGACTGACATCCTCTCCCCTCTTTCCAAGAGTGTTGGAGAAGAGGGAAAGCTCATCTCCCTTGCCTTTATTCCTGAAAGCAGGGAGGTTGGAGGAGAGAGTTGCCAGCTGAGGATCTCTGCTCTGAGTGGGCTGACCTGGCTTAAAATCAGATTTTGGAGGTGAGTTGTGGGAGGGGGAGCAGGCAGAGAAGTTTAGTCTCGGTATTGTCTGGCTGGCTTGGTTACTGCCATGATCTCACTGCTTCTGGTTGTCAGACTGGACTAAAATCATGGAGATGATTTGCTGGGAATGAGAAAGTGAAGCTTTTTCACAAATATCTCAAATGTTGCCTCTGTTTTCTTGGATTTTCTTGAAGACCAGCAGTTTAACCCAAACAATAAACAGAAACCTCTCTCTTACTCGCTTTTCTCTTCCCCCCCGCTCTGTAATTTATTCATAGCGTGTGCTGGAGGAAACTGGAGGAAAAGGAGTTTCACATTTATTTTGGCTTCCCTTCCCTTGTAACGGGGCTGCTTGGGCCAGAGAAATTGCTCCTCATATGGGTGGGGAGTGAGGGCAAGCTCAGAGGATCCCAAAAAATGCTCCCATCCCTTTCCCCCTTCCCCTCAGCAACAAATGCATTGCTTCACGGAGGCATTAACTGAAGCTGGTTGATGTATAAAATAAATTCGAGCTGACTCCCGGCTCAGGTAGCTCAGAGGAATCAGCTAATTTCGTTTTCTTTGGGAAAACGAGAAAGCACGGACTTGGCTGTGACCAAAAGATTCCTCACCTGCGCAGCCTCGGGGATGTGTGTGTGTGTTTGTGTGTTTGTGTGTTTGTGTGTTTGTGTGTTTGTATTTGTGTGTTTGTGGCACGAAACGCGGCACTTTCAGGAGGGTTTTGTCTCGAGCAGGGCTCTGGCGAGAGGCAGGGTGCACACCGGTGGTGTCAGCGAGTTCCCGCAGCCAGGGAAGTTTGTGCGGAGCGCTGGACAAGTAAAAACGCCTCCAACGCGCCGCGCTCGTTTGTCGTTCTCGAGTTTGAATGAGAACACGCGCTGATGGAGGACACAGGATGGGAGAACTCGGATTTTTTGGCGGGGATGCCCTGGGGAAGGAGCTGAGCGCAGGATGCTGTCCCGGCCGGCGCGGGGATGCCGCACAACATTCCCGATCTCTCCGAGCTTCCCGAGCATCCCTGCTCCCCCCGAGCATCCCTGTGCATCCCCACTCCCCCCGAGCATCCCTGCTTCCCCCGAGCATCCCTGGCAGATCTCCGCTGCCCCCGAGCATCCCTGCTCCCCCCGAGAATCCCGGTGCATCCCCGCTCCTCCCGAGCGTCTCGAACATCCCCACTCCTCCCGAGCACCCCCGCTCCTCCCGAGCATCCCGGCGGATCCCCGCTCCCCCCGAGCATTCCGAGCATCCCCGCATGGATCCCACGCTGTGCCAGCAGCTCCAGCCCTGCTCTGCCTGCTGCCTCTCCCCGAGCAGCCCCAGCCGGGCTCTTGTCCCTTCCCCGGGCCCGGGGACAGACGCCGGCGGTGAATGAATGAACGAAGTGCCACCGGGCCAGCTCCCACAGTGGTGGCCCATTGTGCTGCCAGACGGGAGAGCCGGGCACGGGCTTGTCCCTTTGCAAGCCTTCTTAATTATCTTTCACATATTCCAGCTCAGAATGATATTTCAATCAAATTTCTTTGTAAATATTCATGTGCTGGTTTGTCAGGACGCTGAGCAGCCGGGGATGGGAAGAAGTGGGAAGAATCTGACCATTTCAAGTGTAAATATTAAGAGCTTGGACGGGGTAGAAAGAGAACTGAAAGCCACCTCTTCTCAAAGACGTGTTTTATGGTTAGGTTTTTTCCTTCCTTCCTTTTGACTATTTTTAATGCAGCATAAAGTGAAGTGCAGCTATTTGAGCAGATTCAACAAGTGAAAGGCTGTGAAGATCTGTTGGGGAGAGCTGTCAGATGATAAAAGTATTTCTGTAATCAAACATCAGCTGCTCTGTTTCCCCCTTTTTGCCCCGCCTCCTTCTCTTCTCTCCTAGTTTTCCAACATAGATCCAAATATTTTATATCGTATTAAGGAAGCTGATACTCGACTCCTTAAGGCCTGGGAGGATGTTTTGGGAAATCTCCCATGTTTGGTGACCAAGTGGAGATACCTGAATGAGGCTGCAGCTTTTGTCTCCAAATCCTGTTCCAGCCTTTCCCTTCTCTCCCAGTTTGCCCACGAGCCCTGGTGGTCCCTTCCCAGCACTGACCCATGGCAGCCCTGTGGTCTCCTCTCCAACAGATGCTAAATCCCCCTGGGATGGGAACTTGGCAGGTTTGTGGAGGTGCTGTCTGAAGACCAAGGCATTAATTCATCTCTCTAAAGGTGCTTTGTGCAACCAAACCCCTCCTGGGCCTCTAAGAGCAATGTTCAGGCTTTTAATATCAGGCTTCTGTGTCCCAGAGGAGCCTGGGGAAAATAGAAATACTTTTAAGAGTCAGGTTCTAGTTTAAAAAAAGCCAACACACCAAACCCAAAATAATTAAAAAGATGGATGCAGTCTGGTTTGGACCTTTTGTTTATTCAGCATTATTTAATTTCACAAATATTAAGTTTCCCTTTTCCATCATCAACACCCCTCCCATGGGATGCAAGTTGCCACCAGTTTCATTCTTCTGAAGCCTCATTACTCTCACCAGTTGCTCACTTTGACTTACGGAATTCCCAGAGCCTGGAACAAGTGTAAATTTCATTGTGAAGCCCATCCACACTCCAAACTTCGGTAGCAAACAAGAGCTGGGACAGTCAGGAGGCTGCAAAGTGGGTTGGATATTGAGATAACTCCCTCTAAACATCCTTGCCAGGAGGCAAAGCCCAGACTGAGCAGTGTGACCAGAGCAGCTGCAGAAACACAGAGCAGGAATAGCTGAAATACTGGGATTCAGGTGAAATACAGGAATTCAGGTGACATACAGGAATTGAGATGAAATACAGGAATGTAGGTGACATACAGGAATTGAGATGAAATACAGGAATTCAGGTGAAATACAAGAATTTAGGTGAAATACAGGAATTGAGATGAAATACAGGAATTCAGGTGAAATACAGGAATTCCTGAGGGCAGCAGGGCAGGAGGGAGCAGTGCTCACTCCTCACTCGTGCTGGCAGCACTGGCACTGGGGTTGCTGCTAATTACCCAATGCTAATTACCCAAAGCACTCATGGAACAGTGAGTGGGGCAGGAGGATGTGGGGCACAGGGTGGTGATGGGGAACACCAGGGATTAAATGGGAATTAATTCCATTTAATTCCATGGGAGGGATGTGGGACACCCCTCATGCCATGTTTCTGGGGTGTTTCCCCAGCAGAGCCCACCCCAGACTCAGAGAGAAGCACTGCTGCTTTCACACAGGTTTTTTCCTCCTGGCCCAAAAAATATTTAGGTGAAAGTTGGGGAGAGGCACTGAACCAACAAACACAGGCAACTTCTCTTTAAATATAATAATTATAAAAATCCATTTGTTGTTGATTTTCATATTCTGTGCTTTTTAAAGCCTCGAGCTGTAAAATAGGATGTGATATAAAATAGGATGTGATTCAAAATAGGATGTGATTCAAAATAGGATGTGATTCCTAAGGAGACACAGGCAGGTGCCCCTGGGTTGTAGATGAGTTTTAGCCAGGTGGAGGCTGAGTGCTCTTAAAGAAATACAGCAAGGGGAAAAATGGGACTGTCAGGAGCCTGAGGCTGAGGAACACACACTTGGAAATACTTCCTGAACCTCATAGTTTTACAAGAGGGTTTATAACCCTGGCACCCCAGTGGGAGGGTGATTTGGTATAAAAAACCCTGTGTTTGACTCATGGGCTTGTGGCAAAATGAGCTCAGCCACAAGAGTTTGATCATTTCATGTGTGGACATTAAGCTGTGAGTGTTGGAAGTGTCATCCTTGCTGTTCCCTCTCCAAAGAACAGCTCTTTGCTATTTAGATCAGCAACAGGAAATAATAAACTTGCTAACATATCAGAAATCTCTTGTTGGGAAACAGCCCTGTGGTCTCTTTTTGTGACAGTGCTCAGTGCTGAGAGGGCAGGATGGGCTGGGGGAGCAATCAGGAGGAGCTGGGATGGCCTGGCAGTTGGGAATTCTCTCCTCATTCCCAGAATAAAGTGGATAAAGCCAGGAAAACATCCCAACGTGTGTTTGCAGTGCAGTGGGGTTTGTGGATATTCCCAGCCACAACCTGCAGAGGAAAAAGGGACAAATGGGATTTCCTACTACAAAGTATTCCTGCTAATGATAACACAGGTTTTTGTTGCATCTATTTTTTAATTTGTCCTTAAGCTGATAAACTTTGTGCCACTCAGGCCATCACAGGCCGCAAATGTTCCTGAAAAACAAAACAAGCAATGGGGGAAAAGTGCCTTGGTAGGGAACAAAAACATTTTTGTTGAGGCCTAATAGAAGTTTAAGCTTTGTCTTAAAGCTCTCCCCAGCCTGCAGTGCCTCTCGTTTATTGAATAAGTGAAATGAAGCCCTTGGCGGGAGCGAGCGAGTGTGGGACAAAGGGCAGCAGTGAAAAATGAACACAGTTTCAAACTGCACAGAAACAGATGTGAATCTGCAGCAGGAGAAGGAGCCAGGGGAGCCCAGCACGGCCACCAGAGCACGGGCAGAGCTTCAGCTGCAAAGCCTTTTGTCACTCTGCTTCTGCCACCACACTGGGNAAATTTCATTGTGAAGCCCATCCACACTCCAAACTTCGGTAGCAAACAAGAGCTGGGACAGTCAGGAGGCTGCAAAGTGGGTTGGATATTGAGATAACTCCCTCTAAACATCCTTGCCAGGAGGCAAAGCCCAGACTGAGCAGTGTGACCAGAGCAGCTGCAGAAACACAGAGCAGGAATAGCTGAAATACTGGGATTCAGGTGAAATACAGGAATTCAGGTGACATACAGGAATTGAGATGAAATACAGGAATGTAGGTGACATACAGGAATTGAGATGAAATACAGGAATTCAGGTGAAATACAAGAATTTAGGTGAAATACAGGAATTGAGATGAAATACAGGAATTCAGGTGAAATACAGGAATTCCTGAGGGCAGCAGGGCAGGAGGGAGCAGTGCTCACTCCTCACTCGTGCTGGCAGCACTGGCACTGGGGTTGCTGCTAATTACCCAATGCTAATTACCCAAAGCACTCATGGAACAGTGAGTGGGGCAGGAGGATGTGGGGCACAGGGTGGTGATGGGGAACACCAGGGATTAAATGGGAATTAATTCCATTTAATTCCATGGGAGGGATGTGGGACACCCCTCATGCCATGTTTCTGGGGTGTTTCCCCAGCAGAGCCCACCCCAGACTCAGAGAGAAGCACTGCTGCTTTCACACAGGTTTTTTCCTCCTGGCCCAAAAAATATTTAGGTGAAAGTTGGGGAGAGGCACTGAACCAACAAACACAGGCAACTTCTCTTTAAATATAATAATTATAAAAATCCATTTGTTGTTGATTTTCATATTCTGTGCTTTTTAAAGCCTCGAGCTGTAAAATAGGATGTGATATAAAATAGGATGTGATTCAAAATAGGATGTGATTCAAAATAGGATGTGATTCCTAAGGAGACACAGGCAGGTGCCCCTGGGTTGTAGATGAGTTTTAGCCAGGTGGAGGCTGAGTGCTCTTAAAGAAATACAGCAAGGGGAAAAATGGGACTGTCAGGAGCCTGAGGCTGAGGAACACACACTTGGAAATACTTCCTGAACCTCATAGTTTTACAAGAGGGTTTATAACCCTGGCACCCCAGTGGGAGGGTGATTTGGTATAAAAAACCCTGTGTTTGACTCATGGGCTTGTGGCAAAATGAGCTCAGCCACAAGAGTTTGATCATTTCATGTGTGGACATTAAGCTGTGAGTGTTGGAAGTGTCATCCTTGCTGTTCCCTCTCCAAAGAACAGCTCTTTGCTATTTAGATCAGCAACAGGAAATAATAAACTTGCTAACATATCAGAAATCTCTTGTTGGGAAACAGCCCTGTGGTCTCTTTTTGTGACAGTGCTCAGTGCTGAGAGGGCAGGATGGGCTGGGGGAGCAATCAGGAGGAGCTGGGATGGCCTGGCAGTTGGGAATTCTCTCCTCATTCCCAGAATAAAGTGGATAAAGCCAGGAAAACATCCCAACGTGTGTTTGCAGTGCAGTGGGGTTTGTGGATATTCCCAGCCACAACCTGCAGAGGAAAAAGGGACAAATGGGATTTCCTACTACAAAGTATTCCTGCTAATGATAACACAGGTTTTTGTTGCATCTATTTTTTAATTTGTCCTTAAGCTGATAAACTTTGTGCCACTCAGGCCATCACAGGCCGCAAATGTTCCTGAAAAACAAAACAAGCAATGGGGGAAAAGTGCCTTGGTAGGGAACAAAAACATTTTTGTTGAGGCCTAATAGAAGTTTAAGCTTTGTCTTAAAGCTCTCCCCAGCCTGCAGTGCCTCTCGTTTATTGAATAAGTGAAATGAAGCCCTTGGCGGGAGCGAGCGAGTGTGGGACAAAGGGCAGCAGTGAAAAATGAACACAGTTTCAAACTGCACAGAAACAGATGTGAATCTGCAGCAGGAGAAGGAGCCAGGGGAGCCCAGCACGGCCACCAGAGCACGGGCAGAGCTTCAGCTGCAAAGCCTTTTGTCACTCTGCTTCTGCCACCACACTGGGGGACTTGGCTCATCATCATCCTCAGCATCCTCATCATCCTCATCATCCCCATCCTCATCCCCATCCCCATCTCCAGTGAGGGTACACAGAGGCCACGTCCCAAAGTGTGGGGAGCAGCTGAGGGATTTTGGGGAATGGGCATCAAAAGGGCCCAGGCAGGGCGGGGGGAAGGAGGAGGTGGGTGCTTATTAAGCCCTGCTAATGTTGGTGATGTATGGAGTGAAACATCATGAAAAATGAAAGCAAATCCTCCCATAATCTTGACAGAACAAAAGGCTTTCAGTTAAAATAGAAAAATGCTACGGCGGCATATATCAAACATAACTTTTATATTAAATGTGCATGTGGTTGAATATGGATCACATTAGAAGAAATGTTGTTTGGCTTTTTTTTTTTTTTTTTTTTGCCTTCAACAAGCACCTAAAGCTCTTGCTTGGGAAACATTTGGACAGTGCTGTTTTCTCCTGGTAAAATTAGATTTTCTTGTGTTTTTTAATTGTGAGGGATTTGCCCATCTGCACTTGGAAGAGAAAAAATTTTGCTCATCAGTCATTAAGTACAAGGTTTACATGTCTGGCCTGAGTGAAAGTAGCTGGACTTCTCATTCATCTTCTCCTGACAGGATAAACCCAATATATTGAAGCAGTTCTTCTTGCTTTTAAAAATCCCACATTTCATAACCACTCCGTGGTATCAAATTTATCTGATGGCTCCGTCTCTTTGAGCACAACTTCCCCAATTCTAATTACTGCAACCTTTTGTTCTAAGAATAATAAAATATAAGCCAGAGTTGGCACAGGAGCAAAGTGCCCCCTCACAAAAGTCAAGGGCTTGCAAAGAAAACAGAGTTCCTCCTCAGAGCCCGGTAGCAACAGCAGTTGTTTCCTTTAATGCATTTAATTTGTCACAATGGGAGAAAAAGTCTTTTAAAATACTTTCTCCCCTTAAAAACGAGAGTATTCCTCTGGCTCATCCCACCCGGTGCCGTTGCTGTCATCCTGGCAGGGAGGAGAATTCATGTATTAGTTTAGGGCTCAAGCAACATAAACAAAACTCAAGTGGCTGGAGGGAAAGAAGGATCATTATGTGAGGGGGAAAAAAATTAAACATCTTGACTCAACAAATGCTCCAGCTCTGTCTTATACCAGACTGTCTGTGTGCCAAGTTACAAAAAAGTCATCTGACTTGGGAGGGGAGAAAGGGAAATGGGGTTGTGTTTCCATGTGCAGAAATGTAAGACAGGGGAAAGTGGAAAGGATTTTTCTAAATATAATTCTTCTCAGCTCTTTTTTATTTTTTCCTTTTTTTTCCCCTTTTCTGTCTTTAAAATGGTTTCACTTTAAATCCAGTTGTGCCAAATGCAAATGAGTGCTGGAAAAGGAAGTTTGAGTTCTTTGGGGGAGTTAAACCCAAACTCAGGATTTCTGTGAGTGCCCAAGGAGAGAGCATCACGTGCTGGGCCGTCTTCTAGAAAGAAACCATGACAGATTGGAGGGAAAAGATTTCTCTATCCATCTTGTTATGTCACCTCTTATAAATCAACATATCTTAATTAATTACATTCTTTTCATACCGAGACTTTAAAATTGATGAGGGTGTGCCAGTGTGTATTTATTGCTCATTAGCTGCATGACTCTACAGAGTTTCTGTACTCTATTCCCACATGTTTCAGAACTCTGCAGCTCACTCTGGACATCTCATTTTACTGGCTCTGGGGATAATTGTCTCCGTCACGGTGACTTAATTGTGCTGCCATCCTGCAGCAGACATGGGAGACGCAGAAAATTATTCCCTGTGTGTGTGAGTGTGTGTGCATTTTTACCTGTCACATAAATATCTGTGCATTAATGGGCCTTCACAGGAACCTCAGATTAATTCCACTTAGGGACAGCAGCATATTTGAGATGGCAGATGTGTGGATTTTTAGCTGATTTGTCTCATTTAAAAATTAGGTTTTAAGTCCGAGGCAAAGGGTGATACCAGGAGTTGCTGTTCCTTAAACAGTGCAGTGCAGAAGGGCACACATTAAATATTTCTGTCTCTCATCCTGATGCACCAAAATTTCCTCAAAAAACAAATAGAAATGAAACTGAAATGAGTCTTAATTTTTAAGTAATAACTGAGCATGTTGGATACGAGCTGCAGAGGTTGATTTGAGCAATAAAACAAGGCAGAGGTTGAAGGGAAGCAGCCTGGAGTTGTGCTGGTGGCACTGGGACAGAACCAGGCTGTGGCTGCAGAGCTCTGGGCTCATCCTGGATTTTGGAGGAGCAGGAGCCATCCCAGAATCTGGAGGAAACGCTGAGGGGAAGGGACAGCCCAGAGAGATTCCCAGAGCCAGCACAGGGAGAGAGCAGCCAGATGGAAACTGTCAGTGAGAGTGAGGGCATTGCTGCTGCTGGAAAATGGGCAGGGAAGAACTGGGGGAAAAGAGAGGGGGAAGAGGTGAGAGATGGATTGCACTGGAGAGAAGGGCAGGGAATGAAACAGCAGTGGGGAAGGAGTGTGTGAGTGCTGCACAGTGAGGAGCAAACCACTGTGCCTGAAAAAAGAGCAGAATTTGGTTTAAATTCGCCCATGGAAAAAGTGGACAACTTTCAGCATTTACACCAAAATCCAGACAGGTTTGGTCTCCAAAATACCCAATGAATAGGGCAAATAAAACCTGGGTTTTACTTTTTTTTAACCCGATTTAAACCTGGGTTTCCCTCAGCCTGTGACCCACCTGAAAACAACCCCACCTACGCAGGAGCAGAGGCCCTGGGGCAACAAACCCCAGGTCCCTGCTGGAGGGAGAGCAGGGGAGGGTTTTCCCATCCTGACAGTCAGAGGAACCTTGGTTAAAATTCCCATTCTCACCAGCCCCTTTTCCCTCAGCTGCTTTGTGGTGAAGCTTTTTGGAGAAAAACTGAGAAAACTTGGCCAAAAGTTCCTGCCAGGTGTACCTGAGACTTTCTGCTTGGAGCTTAAAAATGATGAGTGAGGCAGCACCCACTGGGTCAGCTCAGTGTGTGTGTGTTGTGGATCCTGGTAGGGAGGATGAGGAGGAGGAGGAGGAGGAAGAGAGGAGCAGCAGTGAGAGTTAACTCCTTCAGCAATGCCAGGCTCAGATCTCCAAGCCTGAATCTCTCACCCTCTCATCACCTGTAGTTGGATCCCAGAAATCTGGAGTTTTTGAGCTTTCTGTGCTTCCAGGCACAGACACCCTGGAAAACACTGCTCTGGACATGAAACCTTGGAGAAGGCTTGTAAATATAAATTATAAGTTAAAAATCACAAATGTGCAGTGGGTGAGATGTGTGTATTTACACTGGGTGATGGGTTTTAAAGTTTAGGGTTTTACAGTATAGTGGTGGATATGGGACAAGATGGAGAATTTTGGGTGGTGTCTCTCTCTTTATTCATCTTCTTCTTCCTTCTTCACAGAACTCGGGCAGCAACCTCTGGTTGGTCAAAAGTCACTCTAAGGGTTGTGGGAATCTATTATTGGGTCAAAAGGATAAATAATGTAGGTGTTAAACTTTTATTAGTTTGTTTAATTTTAAAGGGCTTTGAAGCAGGCTCAGCTGGGGCCATTTTTCCCACTTCTAGCAAGGAGCTGGAGGTGCTGTTGTACTTTCTGTAATTTCTGATAAGATACAATAAACATCCAAACCCAAACACAAGAATCACCTCAATCATGTTTCTCTTAATCCCAGCTCTGAGGGAAAATGGACAAAACTGACAACAAACCACTAATAAGTGGTGCAAAGCCCAGCTTCCACCCCCACAACCTGGGAGAGCTCCCCAAGTGCTGCTTCCCTGTGCTGAAAGATCCCTCCTGTCACAGCCCTGGGCCCCCAGATCCCCAGAACAGCAGTGTCAGCTCCCAGCTAGAATTTATTTTGTCCAAACACCAAATTTCTGCACCCAGGGCCAGTAACAACCTGATAGTGGAAAGCAAACATCTGGTCCTCAAGAGAAAAGAGTCATCCCTAATTTAACTTCTAAAAATAATTATTTCTTATAATTGATACTCAATATTTCATAAAATATGTTACCTACAAATGAATATTTTGCCAAGTGCTAAAGCATTTTCAGTTTTCTGCTGCAAAATACAAAAATATTATTTAATAATTTGTTTAGAAAAACTCTTATTTCTTAATCTTTTTACTTTGAGGTGCTGTACCTGTGGTTTAAGACTGCTTAGCTTTGAGGAAATTAAACCCCCTTAAATGAAAATGTTTTGGGCTACACACTGGTGAAAGCTTAGGAATACGACTGAGCATTTTCAAGATCATGTCCTCAGTTTTCTTAAGAAACAAATGTTCATAAGAGATTGTTTGTACCTACACTCATTTTTTCCCTAGGATATGATTTTTTTTGTTTGTGCCCCTGGGTTTTTTGATACATCTTTGTGTGCAGGATTCTTCCCTCAGCTCACTGGTGATTTCTTTAGATGATGTAAAAACAAAGACTGAAATAACAGCTGAGTTTGGGCAGATCCCGTACGACTCACACTTGGTTTGCTTCCTTTGCTTTGACTCTGCTCCAGTGCAGATCTGTCTGCTCTAGCAACTTGTTCATGGTTTTATATTTTACCCAGATTTGCCCTGGTTTGCAGCATAAGACAGTTTGTGCATTCTGAGTAGAACTGAAAATATTTTCCATTAGTTCTAGCAGTGACTCTTCAGCTGCAGCGTGGGTCATGCAGGGCTCGGCGTGTTCAGGTGCCAAAATCTCTGTAACATTATTCCTGAGGGGCAGGGAAATCAAGGCTGCTCTCCTGCTTCCCTTCCCTCCTTGTTTGTGACATGAACGATGGCTGCTCGCTCCCAGGGAAGATCTCTGTGGTTTGGGGTGATCTCACATCAATTTGGAATTCCTCAGGCAGTTCTCAGGCTCTGGGAGTGCTCATAGGGCAGAGTTTTAACTTGACCTCTCATAAGTGATGGTCATGTTCTGCTCTCAGGGCTGAACAGAGTGATCCTGCTGCCTGGAACCTGCACCCGAGTGGGGCAGCTCTGCCCTTGGGCTGCAGATAAGGTGGGGACATAAAAAAAGGATGAATTCAGTTTGTCCACATCCCAAACAGGGATAAAAGCAGCCAGGAGAAGACGTGAGCTGAGGTGAGATGAGTGGTTGAAGCCCCAGGGCTCTGTTTTGTGCCCGAGGGCTGAGGCTGGGATCAGATGTCCCCGGTGCCAGGACAGGGATGCAGGTTTTGCTTTGTCAAAACCCTCTGATGGTGCTGGATTCATGACTGCTCCTTCCTCAATCCCGAGGGGACAGGAGCCACTTGTGGTGGTGGCCTTGTGCCCAAGGCAGCAATTTGGGGTCTGCAGCCCCCCAGCTCGGCATGGGCTGGTGGGGAACCTGGGGGGCACCCCAAGAGAAATTCACAGAATCAGGAAATGGTTGGGGTTGGAAGGGACTTTAAATCTCACCCAGTTCCATGGCAGGGACACCTTCCACTGTCCCAGGGTGCTCCCAGCCCTGTCCAACCTGGCCTTGGACACTGCCAGGGATCCAGGGGCAGCCACAGCTGCTCTGGGCACAGAAATTCCTCACTCGCCTCTTCCTCCTGCTGGGAAGGGGCTCAGCACCTTTCACTCCAGCTTTCCCATCCCGGAGTGGGATTGAAAAGTGGCACGGTGTCCTTGGGTGCGTGTCCCTGTGCAATCAATGTCACCCCGGGTGATGAGGCACCCCTNGGGGCCGGGGGATGCTGTGATGGGACCGGGGGATGCTGCGATGGGGCCGGGGCATGCTGCAGACCTGCCCGCTGCCCAGCCCCGGTGGGAAGGGTCGGACAGGCCCAGCTCGGTGCTGTCCCGCGGTACCGAAGTGCCGCCCGCGGGAGGCGCAGCGCCAGCGCCCGCGGCCGCCTAATTCAGTAAGTGCTGGGTGCCCGCTTTGTTTGTNCCTGCTGGGAAGGGGCTCAGCACCTTTCACTCCAGCTTTCCCATCCCGGAGTGGGATTGAAAAGTGGCACGGTGTCCTTGGGTGCGTGTCCCTGTGCAATCAATGTCACCCCGGGTGATGAGGCACCCCTCGCCCCCCATCCCCCCTCTCCCAGCTCCTGCTCTGTGCGGGGCAGCCACAGCCCCTCACTCACTCAGCGGCTCACGGGGGAATTCCTCCGGGATAATGGGATCAGGAAACTGGAGCCGCTCAGCTGCAGCCACATGGTGTGCTGAGAGCGGGACGGGGATGGGATGAGGATGAGGATGGGGACAGGANGGTGCCCGCTTTGTTTGTGTGGAGCTCGCAGCCCTATTGATGTCAAGCAGGCTGTTAAAAAGCATAATGACATGGCATTAGAGACCCCGAGAGCAATTAACAGGCTGCTTAATTAGCAAAAGGAATTAGAATTTGAGTGGCTGATCTTTGCTTAAAGACTTGTAAAAAAGCTGGAGCAGTTATCTGATTATGCATTGATCGCACGGCTAACCCTGTCCTTGGGTAATTCTCGTCCCTCCATTGTGGGCTGTGAATATACAACTGTTTAAATATTCTGACCTGCCCCGGGAGCTGGAGGGGAGCAGCGCTCGGGGGGCTGGGGAGGGCGGCCGGGGGTCCCAGGCTGGGCAGGGGCTGGGGGGCAGCACACGGGGCTGGGAGGAGCGGGGCTTGGCCAGAAGAGCCAGAAAAGTGTCTAAAACAGAGCTGCAAAAATGGGGAAGGGTCTGGAGGGGCCACACGAGGAGTGGCTGGGGACACTTGGTGTGTCCAGCATCCCCACAAGGGTAGCACTGATCTCTGCTCTGTGACAGGGACAGGAGCAGGGAACGGCTGGAGCTGTGCCAGGGGGGTTTAGGTTGGATTTTGGGAAAGGTTCATCTCCCAGAGGGTGCTGGGCACTGCCCAGGCTCCCCAGGGAACGGGCACAGCCCCAGGAGCTCCAGGAGGGTTTGGACTGGGACGCACAGGGTGGGATTTTGGGGTGTCTGGGCAGGGCCAGGAGCTGGATCAATGATCCTGTGACCCCTTCCCGCTCAGGACATTCCGTATTTCCACGTGCCCGGGCCATGCCGTGTGTCCAGCCTGCTTGTCACTGTCACCACTGCCATCCCTCACCCGTGTGTGCCACTGTCCCAGGGATTTGGGCACGGGCAGGACCCCCTGGCAGGGGAAGGGGCTGTTTGGGGATGGGGATGGGAGGGAAGGGATGGATCACAGCGAGTTCCCCGCAGCTCTGAGCTGGGCCGGGTGGGGATGGAGCCCCAGGGGTGCTCGGCCCCGCTCGGAGCCCCCAGGGATGGAATGATGGATTTTTACACCAACACTGCTCTGCCTGCTCTGGTTTGGGTCACTCCGGGTGTGTTCTGAAATTCTCCATCCTCAAATAATTATGGGATGGCAGGGAAGGTGGGGAAGGGGGGAACGTGGGCATCCCAAAGCGCTTGTGTCTATTTCGGGTGGTGTTTGTTTATTTGTGTGCAACAAAACAAACTCGTCTGAAGAAAAGAGAACGGACCAGAGGAAAAAGCAAGTTCTAAACCCTCCGTGCTGCTCGGAGAGCATTTCGGGGGTGGTGCTGGGGAAGGTCAGAGCCCATGCTCACAGAATTTCTCTGACGTGGATGTGACACCTGCCTGACCTTGCTGTGCTTTTGGCAGGTGCTTCCCTATTACTGTGTGGCACTGAGTTATTAAAAAATCCATTAACGCCCGTGTTTGGACTTGCCAGAATTCCACCTTCTCCAAATTCTGTTTTGCACGCTTTTTCTTTTATATTCTCTTTGCTGAACATAATTTTTGGCTTATTGGGAAGATATTCTTTCCCCACTTCTTGATGCAGCAAACATGTAATTTTTTATGGATTTGTGAGAGTGAAGAGAAAGAATTAACCTTTCCAAGGCAGGGAATTCTGCTGGAGCCAGTAGAGTTTTCATTGTTTTACTTGCAGAAGTTTTGTTTGACCCAAGCCTGATTGTGTTTAGTTCCTGTCAATTTGAGTTTGGAAATGTTAGTTCTAAACATAACCACCCAGTCACTAAAAGGCCACCATTGTTTATTGTTTTCCTTTTAATAATCTTATTTTTTCCTGTCTTCTAGATGGCTACAAAGAGATCTAAAATCAGCCCCATGCCCCTAACTTAGTGAATAAAACATCTATAGCAGTTTTTTTTTTCCTATGGATACTGCCTGGGAGTTGTGCTGTGGGATCCTCTTCCAGTGATCCAAGTTCCAGTGAGGGGCTGACGAGCTTTTAATGCTCTGAAATGAGTAAATTGTGATTTGGGTTACAGTAAATCTCTGCTTACAGGGAAATTATTCTGTAGGGAAATATTTATTGCCTCGCTCTGAGTTAGTGTGAGAGAGATCAAATATATGTTGTATTTCACGTTGTATTTCATGCCACAGATTTGACTGAAATATTGGAGGATATTATCAGACTGAAGTTAATCAGCTACTCCTTGGCTCCCTGACCCCTCAGAATCTCTCCTTTCACACTTTTTCTGCTGAATGCAGCATTTTTTTGTTTGTTTAATTTTTTGAAGTTGGGTGGTTTCTGTTGTCGTCACTTTTTTTTTTTTTCTTTAGAGGTACAAGCCCCTAAAATAGAAAGAGGAGGGAAATGCCTTCCTGCACTCGAGTTTTCAAGTTTTTCATATCAGGAGGCCGTGTGATGCTATTGCCAGGGAAATTTCGAAGCTGACATTCCAAGGTCTTGATCCAGACATCAGCTCCATGTAGGCAGAGCTCTGCACTCATGATTTAATTGGGATTTCTTGTGTCTTCAGGGATCTGTCCAGACGGGCACCAGGCTGCTATCAGAGAAAAGCCTGTGTTGCATACAAGAATTTCCCTCATCTTTCTACTTTCATGACATATTTCTCCCAGAAAAACACTGAATCTTTTCCAATAACTGCTAAAGTGTATTTGAAATAAAAAAATCTCATCCCTCCAGAGGCTTCCCTCGCTGATAAATGGACTATTATGCTGTGCAGCCAAAGGAGATATTCATATCTTCCCAAAATTGAAAGAACATATTAATAACTGATCTTGTGTCTTAAATAAATTCCACATTAAGTCGGATGAAACATATTTTTAAGGAAAGGAAATGACAAGCCCACATTTGATACGCATCACTGGGTGAATGAGTGTGTAAAGTTATGCTTGTGTTTAAACATTTGTGGGATGAAAAATGAACTGCTCCGGGTTTGCTCTTGCTTAAATCCTGGGGAACCTCTGACTTTCTCAAAGCCTTTACCCTGAAGAAAACCAGAATTTCTGATAAGGGTTTTCCTGGGGGTTGTTTCTGGTCATCAGGAGGTGGTTGTGAGAGGGAGAAGCAAACACCCAGCCCAGTGATACCTGAGCCACACCAGGCACTTCCCACCTTTTCCTCCCGTGGTTGTTTATCATGGAATTATTCCAGGTTGTTCCAGGCATTTTAACAGCGTGAAAAGGTTCCAAACATTAAAATTTGTATTTTGAGGAGAGAAAACTTGAAAATACCAACGTATGAGCACTTCACCTGATTCTACCTCACTTTGCAGTGCTGGTTTAGCCAGCAGGAATAAACTTTAACTTTGGCTGGGGTTGTGTTGCCTCTCTGAGGTCTCCCTGTGGCA
This sequence comes from Toxostoma redivivum, assembly GCA_013397375.1. NCBI lineage: Eukaryota > Metazoa > Chordata > Aves > Passeriformes > Mimidae > Toxostoma > Toxostoma redivivum. The sequence continues at coordinate 219,555 of VXBI01008022.1, read as the reverse complement.
CTGTCCCCTCCAAAGGGGAGCTGGCACAGCCCCGAGGCTGCCAGAGCTCCAGGACAGCTTGGACAACACTCCTGGGACTTTGGGGTGTCTGGATGATCCCTGCGGGTCCCTCCCAGCTCAGGATATTCTGTGATCCTGTAGATCTGTCCTGAAATGTTTAATCAGACATGGCAGCTTCTGCTTTTCTTTGAAATGTTTTGCTGTGTGTGGCAGGAGGTGGCACACGGCAGCTCAAGGCTTGTCTTGGTTTGACAGACAGGTGTCTACCAGGAAAGGCAGAAGCCTCTTTTTAAAATGGAGAATGTAAACCCCTCCCTCCAAATTATTATAATTTTGAAATTAAGGGGCTCTCAGGCAAAGATACGGGAACAGGAATAACANATCTCCCACAAAGATAAGGATCACTGCCCCAGCTCATTTCAACAGATGGTGACAGAATACAAACTGCTGGGCACATCCTGTACTGCAACATGAGACAGGGCTGCTGCAGGGACTCAAGGCAGTGCCCTTGTCACCCCTCTGCTCTTGTCACCCCTGTGCTCCTGTCACCCACCCCCTGTGTCCCTGCCACCCCTGTGCTCTGTCACCCCCTGTGCTCCTGTCACCCCCTGTGTCCCTGTCACTCCTGTGCTCCTGTCACCCCTGTGCTCCTGTCACCCACCCCCTGTGTCCCTGCCACCCCTGTGCTCTGTCACCCCCTGTGCTNCCCCTGTGTCCCCATCACCCCCTGTGTCCTCATCACCACTGTGTCCCTGTCACCCCCTGTGTCCCTGTCACCCCTGTGCTCCTGTCACCCCTGTGTCCCTGTCCCTGGCCAGCAGAGCTGTCCCAGCTGTGCTGCTCTGCCTGCCCTCAGCCAGACCTCACCTGTCCTTGCTCCTGCCAGGTGGGGCTGAGCCGGTGACCCCCCCTTTGGCTGCTCCCCTTATCTCTGCACTTCAGGGCCACAGCAGAGTGAGTCCTCGTAGCTGAATTGTGATTCCTGTGGGGATAATTTCACAGAACCAGTGAAATCAGCTCCTGGGGCCATCTGGAGAGGGAATGGACAGGCAGGGGGGTTAAAGCTCAGGTTCAGTGGCACAGGAAGGACATGGAGAGAGTCCAGAGGAGGCACCAGGATGAGCAGAGGATGGAGAAGCTCTGCTGGGAGGAAGGGCTGAGAGAATTGGGGTTGTTCAGCATGGAGGGGAGAAGCTTCAGGGTGGCCTGATTGTCTTCCAGTGCCTGAAAGAAGCTGACAGAAAAGATGGAAAGACATTGTTTACAAGGACAGGACACAGGGAATGGCTTTCCCCTGCCAGAGGGCAGGGATGGATGGGATATTGGGAAAGAATTGCTCCCTGTGAGGACAGTCAGGTCCTGGCAGCTGTGGCTGCCCCTGGATCCCTGGAAGTGTCCCAGGCCAGGTTGGACAGGGCTTGGAGCACCCTGGGCTATGGAAGGTGTCCCTGCCATGGCAGAGGATGGAGCTGGATGAGTTTCCAGGTCCCTTCTAAGCCAAACCATTGCAGGATTCTGTGATTCTCTCTGGTATTCATTCACTCAGGTGTTTTATTTCTTTATTGGTTCTTTTTATGAATATTGCCCACACATTTTGTGCTTTCTGGGGGAGGAAAGAGAAAAAGGGAGCAAAATTCCAAACAGTGCAAGTTTAGGGACAGGAGGGAGGAAATTTAAATTAAGTTGGTGGAGCCATACTGTTGTAGGTAATCTTGACCTAATTAGTCTAATGGAACATAGTCCAGCACTAAGCATCTACGCTCTGATTTTTCAAGAAGTAAAGATTAAATTTAAAGAGATTAAGCAAACTTTTTTTTTTTTTGCCCCCCTCTGCAAGATATTAGCTGTTCAAAAATGTCAAAAATGTCCTTAAGCCTCTCTGAAGGAAGGGTGACCAAACAGGCTGCCTTTTGTTGGGGCCTGGAGCTGGCTGGCTCGAGGGAGAGGCGGTGTCCGGTCACCGTGTGCGGGACCCAGGACACGACTTATCCATGGCCAGCAAAGCGAATCAGCCCCGGGAATTAGCAGGGGGATTAGGAGCTGGAGTTGCCAGCACAGCAGGGAAATCACTGGCCACCCACCAGGCCTGCTGGAGAGAGGAGTTTGTGAAAGCTTTCTCTAAACCAGGGGAAAACTGGGGTGATGTCCTCAGTGCTGGTGTGAAGGAGCCCTCAAGCTCCGTGGTGTGGGGACAGAGGTGTGTTCATGCACGTTCATGTGGCCTCTGAGATTAATTCAAGCTCCTGAATCTCACCTTTGGTGGTTCTGAGAGCTTCAGACAGGCTGAGAGTGCCAAGATGTTCAGCACGGAGGAGAAAAGTTCAGGGAGAACTTAGAGCACCTGGAATGGTTTAAAAATGAAGGAGAGGGGTTTTTTATATGGCAGATAGTGAGAGGGTTAGGGGGATGGGTTCAGACTGAAAGAGAGGAAATTCAGGTTGGATATTGGAAGGAATTCTCCCCTGTGAGGGTGGACAGCCCTGGCCTGGGTGCCCAGAGCAGCTGTGGCTGCCCCTGGATCCCTGGCAGTGCCCAAGGCCAGGCTGGACAGGGCTTGGAGCAGCCTGGGACAGTGGGAGGGGTCCCTGCCATGGCAGGAGGTGGCACTGGGTGAGCTGTAAGGTCCCTCCAACCCAAACTGCTGTGATTCTTCATGACAGGCACATGGGAAAGGGAAATTTTTTAAGTGTCTGCATCAGGAAGGAAGTGAAGGTGATTTTGGATCTGGTCAATTGTTAATCATTAATGTTCCATTTGAGGGGAAAAAAGCCGCTCATGAATACACAACACTGTGGGGACTTCAAATGATGATTGTAGTTCTCAGTCCATGGCATTGTCCTAAAAATTTTCTTCTCATTCCTGGGTCTGTGTGAGTCCTGTGGACCAGGAACAAAGCAGGACATGTCAAACCTGATTTAGAGAGGCAGGATGGATTTTACCATCCAAAATCATAGAAATAATCAGATTTTTTAATAGTGCTTCTGAATGAATTCTTCTACTGCCTGTCTGTATTCAGACATGAGAACCTCAAATAATCCCAACCAATGCCAATATGGATTTTTTTTAAGTATGGTGATTTTCATAGATTTATTTTGGTTAATTTGTGTTTTGAGGGCTGGCATTGAATAGCATCACTGTCTGAGGATCACTGGTAATTCGAGGTGTTGCATTGCCTGATGAGAACCAGTATTTCCATGTTACCTGCAATTCCCCCAACGAGGTGAAGCACAGAACTGCAGCACTGCTATTGGTCAAATTTCAGCAGAAACAATAAAACACAAACCAGCTACCTGAACCTTCCTTTTACTCCTGGTTAAAAATAAACTTGATTTTCCTTTCCCTGAAATCAGAACCTCAGAGAAATATCTCTTAGCATTTTACCTCTCCTTGCTCTGTCTCTGCTGATGATCTTCAGACCCTGGCAATCAGAAAATGCAGCCCTGGCTAAAACTTAGTTCTCTGTTCATTCCTTTCTCTGCTTTGTTTTTCATGATTTGAAATGTCAACCCTTTGGAGAGATTTAAATTCTAGAAATCATTGCACACAATAAAAAAATCTTAGGTGTACTTTACACCCCTCCTTCAAATTCTCTCCTTGCAAAAAATATTGGCTGTTTTCTGCTTTACTGATCTGGTAGTCTGGGGTATGATGTCTGCCATCATATCCCAAAAATATATATGGGAGTGAGTGGAGTAGAGGCACTTGGTGTGAGGCTGTGCTGTCCAGAGAAAGGAGATCTGCTCTGCCAGAGATAAATAAAAAAGAGATAAATTTGTTGTTGGGAGGTGTTGATTTGAACTTCAAGGTTGTGGCATGGGGAGGGCACCCTGCTCAACAAACCTGGGGTCACTGCTGGCCCCAGTCACTGTCACTGGTTCCCAGTAGCTCATTATTGACACAAGTGACATGGGAAGCTTTTATGAATGGTTTTGAATTTGTTTAATCTCATTATCTTGTAGGTTTTGGTTTATTTTTCTGCACAGCTTTGTGCTCTGTTGGGCCAGGAGCAAATCCAGAGTGTCTCAGTTAGTTCAGAAAGTGTTGCTAGTTGTTAAAAACCTGGTGAGAAATCCTCTTGATGTGGCAGATTTTGTGGGACTTGGAAGGATTTATTTATCCCAGACTGTTTTAAAACTCCATCTTCTAATGTGGGAAGGTTGTGAGACCCTCAGCACTGCACCCACAGCCTCACCTGTGCCTGTTCTGTCCCCAGAACTTATCAATGCAAAAGCAGTGTTCACCTTTTTGAAGTCCCAATTCTATCAGTAGGGTTTTCCTTTTCATTAGCAAACCCCTTGACTCTGAAGCCTCAGCTGAAACACTTCTTGACCTTTGCAAGTGAATCGGCGAGACAGCGACCATGTGAGGTGGGTCATATGGAACAGATTTAGATACAAACTCATATCATCCCACCAGAGGAATGCAAAGTCCCTCCAGATCCCTTCCACAAAGCTGCATCATGTGTGTGAGATAAACCCAAGGGACACAAGGGGCTGCCAGACAGCCCAAAGGACAAGAACTTTGCTATCTCAAACCCAACAGGCAGCACTGCCTGCACATTTCCCTCTTAAAGGTGTAGCAGTTTCTCCCCTGGCACTGGAATGGCTGGGTGAGGGTGCCAGGGATGGCAGGAGCAGGGATTTATTGCTGCTTTGGGCCTCTGGTGGGCTGGCAGGATGTACAATCATGAGCATGAAGGTGCCTTGGGGAAGCTGTGCTGGGTTTGAGACATCAGGAGCAAGAAGGAGCTCAGCTTTCCTCCTGAGCCCCACAATGTCCTGGCAGAATCTTCCACCAGCTCTCATTTTATACAACAAATCCACAAGGGTGACAAGGGCTTGGCAGAGAGCTCAGAGGTGAATTTTCTCCTGTGCTGAAATGTGACCCCTCCTAAAGGAGAGGTTACCTGAGAGGTGTCCTGTGCTGAGAAATGAATCTTACAGACCTGAGAGAAACATCTTATGGCACTGAGAGAAACACATCTTATGGGTCTAGGAGAAATACATCTTATGGGCTTAAGGGAACCACATCCTACACGCCTAGGAGAAACACCTCTTACAGCCCAAAAAGAAATATAGCTTATGGTCTAAAAATACATCTCACAGACCTGAGAGAAACACACCTTATGGGTTTAGGAGAAACACCTCTTAACACTAAAAGAAATATAAGTTATGGGTCTAAGAGCACATCTTACAGACCTGAGAGAAACACACCTTATGGGTTTAGGAGAAACACCTCTTAACACTAAAAGAAATATAAGTTATGGGTCTAAGAGCACATCTTACAGACCTGAGAGAAACACATCTTATGGGCCTGAAAGAAATATATCCTACAGGCCTAGGGGAATTACATAAATGCATCTTTCAGGCCTGAGGAAAACACATCTTACAGACCTCAGCAAAATACATTTTACTGAGGGAAGTATGAACCAGTAAGAATTGTTCAGCAGGTGTGGAGCAGAGGAAATGGGGGACAGTGGGAGCTGGGGGGGTTAAAAAGCATCATCAGTTCAGTGCTCCAGGTGTGCAGGCGGATGTGGATCCTCAGAATGTCCCCAAAGGTGGCCCTGTTTTGGGATGTGCTGCCTGTGTAACTCCTCTGCACTAAACCCCTCCACATTAGGTGCTGAGCTGAGGGGTGAAGCATGTCCTGGTCTTTTTTCATCATCTCATTTGTTTTGGTGACACTCAATAAAGGTTCTTTGGGTTTCAGAAAATCTGCTGAGGAAATAAAGTTATTATTTATGATTTTACTCGTTCACAGTCCATTCACAGTAAGAGCATCTTTAAACCTTTAGGCAATAGTTCAACTGATGGGGACAATTTCCTGCTGTCTCACTTTGTGCAGGAGGAGCTGCTTCAGCAGGAAAGGTTGAGAGTCTGCAGGCCCTGGTGATTAAGACATTTTTTCCCCAGTGAAAAAAGGAAATTACATCTTCCCTTGGGAAGGGGAGGAGGAGCTGCACAACAGAAGAGCATTATGGTCACCTTGTGCTGCTCCTTCTGATGGAGCACACAAATCCAGCAGAGATAGTGCTGAAGGCTTTGACAGAGGCAAAGCTCAAGGCAAACCCACTCTTTAGAATTTTATTTGACACTGTGACTGGGCAAACACTTCCCTGCTCAGTCTCAAGGTCCTTTCTGAACTCTCCTCTAAATTTCCAATGGATTTTTGAAAGGGAGAATGATGCCTTACACCAGTGGTGTGTCCAAAAACCTGAATGTGATGCCTAAATGGCATTTGGGCACTGAATAACAGCTGGAGTTTCCTGAAGATGCGGGCATGCCCTGGGTGTGGAGTTCTGTTGGAAATCCAGCCATCAGTGGGAACCACCAAGTCACAGCCCTTGAGCAGCTGGGATCCTCTTGGGAATTCTGAACTCTGTGACCTGTGTTTTACTGGTGAAAAACTGAACATCAGGCTTGAGAGACAAAGCTTTGCAAGTTTAGTTGGAATCTTAGAAACTTTGGGTTGGAAGACACCTTAAAGATCATCTCTTTCCAACCCTTTGCCATGGCAGGGACACTTCCCATTGTCCCAGTTTGCTCCAAGCCCCATCCAACCTGGCCTTGGACAATTCCAGGGATTTCAGGGGCAGCCACAGCTTCTCTGGGCACCCTGTGCCAGCTCCTCTCCACCCTCCCAGGGAGGAATTTCTTCCCAATATCCACCTAACCTTCCCCTCTCTCAGTCTGAGCCCATTCCTCCTTGTCCTGCCACCCCAGCTCCTGGTCCAGAGTCCTTCTTCCCTCCCTGTGGCCCCTTCAGACCCTGGAGGTGCTGTGAGGTCTCCACACAACCTTCTCCTCCCCAGGATGAGCATTCCCAGCTCTCCAGCCTGGCTCCATAGGGGAGGTGCTCCAGTTCCCTTGGGAACTCCATGGTCTTGTCTGGACTTTATCCAGCAGTTCCATGTCCTCTTCCTGGGGGCACCAGAAGTGTTTGCAACGTTCCAGGTGGGATCTCACCAGAGCAGAGCAGAGAGAATCCCCTTCCTGGCTCACTGAGAGGTGTCAGGTGCTTGAGCAGCCTCATTCTTCATCCCCTTATTTCTGAGCTCTTTCCTTCCCAGTGCTTTTGCCTCAGGACTCCACAACTCTGACCTCTAGCACCAACATTATACCTTTAATTACGTCTGCCAGACAAATGTGTCACCTTCAACTTATTTTAGTGGTGTCTGAGCAGCCCTGGGCCAGGGTGCTGGGAGCATTTGGAGCTGTTCCTTGTCTAATCACCCCTGTAAAGGTGGTGCTTTGCTCTTAAATTAATCAGCAGGGCTCGTATTTAAGCAACAATGATACCTGTATTTTTTTCCCCCTGAGATTACAGGCCTCTCTCTCATCCATGGTAAGCTGGATTCTGCTGTTTATCTGATTTGTGGGATTTTAATAAGTTTGGCCTGCACAGAAGTAAACATGTGCTTGACCTTGAGCAGAACAGACGAGGAGCTCAAGCCCTTGTTGGTGTTGCTGACAAAGCAAATGGTTTAAACATGGAAATCAAAATTTTATTTTCCTTCAGTATTTATCCTGGTTTTAGTTAAGCTACAGCAGAAGAAAAATACAGCTCGGGCTACATCAGCACCAATCCTCAGATTATTAATATTCCTATTAAAGAGCAATGAGGATAAAGAGCAAATGGGCAAGAATAGGAATTTCCTTTGCTTGCTGGCACTATGGCATAAAACATTATTAAGATGATTTGTTAAATAATAGAAAGGGTTTTTCATTTCCTAATTTTCCAGCTGCAGCTAAAGCTATCTCCCGGCAACCCGCTTCTCATTCCTTAATATTTAGACTTATGGACCAATTTGAGAGTATTTTCTTTGCTGCTATGATTAATGCTCCTGTGAAACAATGTCATCGCCAGCCATCCACCTACCCTGTCAGCCTGGCATCAGCCTGGCTGTGCTCTGCTGTAATTTATGGCTTCAGCCAGTAATTTGCAAATCTAATGTTGGGGAGGCTATGAGGATGTGAAATTTGAATGCTTTCCCCTGATTTGGTAAATATCTCCCCCATTAGTGAAACAAATGGCACAGGGATCAGACATCATCTCCAAGGCTCGATAAATATTTTATCAGCCATAATGGAAATTGTCAAATTGATCTAATTGTACAATACGTTATCAACAAGATATCAAAGTTGGACATGGCCTCTGCCCTTGTCTATCATTTGCAGGCTTTTGTCTTCGATTGCCTCTTCCTGGGAGGAAAGTAGGAAAGTGCAGAGTTCACTGCAAAATAGGGTGAATAACTGAGCCACTGAATATCCATTTAGAAGATAAATTCTGGAGAAATAATTAACTCTCCCCTGCTTGACTATAAAGTAGGACTGCAGAGGGTTCATGTAAATCTCCCGAATGGGAACTGTGATTTTTATGTTGAACCCATATCCATTGATCTCATACATAAAGGGAAATTATCCATCACAGATACTGCTTTTGGGGGAACATTCACGGCTTTGTTCCTTTAAGAAGAGGCTGAATGGCTTCAAAAGCAAATTTTAGTTGTCTGGCAGCAGCTAGGGGGATGATTTTATTAATTTATTTTAAAAATTTAGGAGTAAAATGACCTGACTTTAGCTGAAATGAAATGCAATTATTACTCTGCTTGCAAATGGTCAGTCACAGGAAATCCAAATTTGTAAATAATGAAAGATTTATTTGCATGTCTGATGTTAACAAGTTAAAAGTAGAAGACTTTGCCACGTTAATGTTCATTCTTGTAGAGTTGCCTTGTTAAACCTCAGCCTATGGAGATGCTTGATTTAACAGAGCTGTTTTCAGAGATTTTGGGAATTTTGGGGGGAATGGAGTCCCATCCACTAATAGAGAAAAACCCATTTACATAAAAATGCTGGGGACATTTTCTCATTTCAGAATTCCCTGAAAAGTAAAAAAAAGGAGAGGGTTCCCCTGCTTGGGAGAGTGGGATAAGGGGAACTGGGATGTTTCAGTCCCTATTCTCTGCAGCAGATCCAACTGGCAGCCAATACCCTCAGGGGCTTGGAGGGAGCTGGAGTCTGATGGAGTAAATTCCTGATATTTCTCAAGGTGGAAAGTCCTGTCATGTTTTCTTCAAGCACTCAGTTTGGAGCCAGCCTGTTAATATTTCATGGTTTGGGACACAGGAAGGGACTGGGCTGTGCATGGAGTGTGTGACTGGTCAACCACTCCACGGTTTTTTTATTCATATTAATTTTTCCCCAATTATGCATCCTCTAGGAGCCATAGGATCTGTTTTTCTCTGTGCCTCAGGCTGTTTACTGCTAAAATGAGGATGTCACTCCTTCCCTGCTGCAGGGAGGGTGTGGACATTGCCCAAGTGCTCGAGATCTTTGAACTCGAGGTGCAGAAGGAATGGAAGAGCTTTCCTTTCTTTTCCTCGATATTGTTTGGGTCTCAAAGTGCCCAAAGGTGTGTCCTATTCTGGGAAACCATCTGAAGGATGTCCATGGCCTTTCCAGAGCTGGAATATTTAAACATGTTCTCGGATGCAGCCCTTAGTTATGTTTTTCATTATATCTCTTGGAGGCTTAAAGAGAAGGTCCACACTTGATGTTTTTGGTTTCCTGTCATTTTGGATAAAAACAAGGAGGGAGAATGCTGTGTCTTAATAGGAACCTGGAGCAAAAGTAGCTTTAGGTAGCAGTGCCTTTGAGGAAGTGCTCCAGGTTGAGGTTCACAAGCTGCAAACATCCTGCAGTGCATTTTCTGCTCTGAAGTTGGGTGGGTGCAGCAACTTTCAGCATCCTAAATGGGGACCAGAGGTACATGGAAGGGGAATTACAATCCATTTCAGCATGTTAATGACTGAGCACAAGCAAGATCCCAATGTACACTAAATGCAGAGTAAAAGGGGCTGTTTTAACAAAACCCAGCCCAGACCAAGGGGCTTCAAGGCAGCCCCGTAGCCTCGGGGTCACTGAATCAAGAGAGCTTTTTAAACATAAGCCATATGCTTGTTCTTTCTTCCAAATGCTCTTTAAAGTCCATGTTCAGCTTCCCACCCCTGCTCCCTGTGAGCATGGGACTTGTTTGGTATGGTTTGCTCCAAATGACTTCTGGATATGATTTTTTTTTTTTTTATTTTTTTTTTCCAAGCAGGATCTGAGCTTGATGGAGTGATAGCTTCACAGATAGTATCAAGATCCTGACATTATTCAGAGTGTTTTAAAATAGTGCATTTGGATGGCTTTAGGCTCTGTTGTGTAGCAGCACAGTAAGAAGTGGGTGTAATTCAATTTTTGCTGAAGAGATGACATGGCTCAATATTTGCTTGGCTCAGTCTACACAGGCTCATTTTTGGAGCAATGTTTTCCTAGGTCTGTTTTCACCAGGGCTGTAAAAATACAAAATTAGTGGCCCTCTTGCCTTGCAGTATAGGTGAATGTGAAGCCTTTCTTATGTCATTCCTATTACAATTTATTTACTAAATACCAAACCCATGTAGTCCAGGGCCCTGTAAAGAGAGGATAAAAGGGTTTATTTGGCATTAAAGCTTTTGACAGTCTTTTAGCCAGGCTCAGCCAGGAGCCAAGTTCTTCCATGTCCTTAAGGGCCACCAGGGAGTGAGGAGGGCTGAGATGAGTGTGATGAAGGGTCTGATCCTGGCCTTGCATCAGGGCTCTGGGGCAGAATATCCTGATTTTCCAGCACAGCTTGGTTTGGATCCCATGGTCCTGACCTGTCCCTTCCTTTCACCTCCACCACTCATGGTCAAGGAGAAGCTGGGAACTTTCCCACTCTTCCCTATCCTGCCCTCCCAGTGCTGACTTCCACCAAGATCCACGCTTGTGACCTTGTGGTGGAGGGAAGGTTTGAGCCATAAAATCCCAGCTATGGGTCCTGGCTCATTCCCAGTCTCCTGCCCTCTGCCCATTGTGTTCTCTGGAGCATCTCAGGAGCTCTGCAGTGATTTTTGTCTCTGCACACACACAGAGCACACAAGCCCAGATTCATCCCCAATGACCTGCACTTCAGCTCACTTTGGTGAGAGATCTACTCCCAGGTTCGTGCTTCTCCTTCCACCCTGTGCACACTCCCACTTCCAAACCAGCAGACCTAAGATTTTTATCTGCAATGGCTTCTGGTGAGAGGAAAAAACCCAGTTGTTCTTAAACATTCATTTTCTAGGCCAACAATAACCCAGGCCTAGACGAATAACTCCCTCCTAGTTCCTACAGAGAGAAGTGTTAGACTACACAGACAGTGAGGTCATTCATAGTCACTATTGTTTCTTGATAACCCAATTAAGAAAGTGCAATTTATCTCGCCTGTTTCCATTTAATTATCTAATTTGTCTGCCCAGCCGGGGTAGTTATCTCCCCTGCACTCTGGGGTTGCTCTCCTGCCTCAGCCCTGCTCCCCAGGTGCTGCTCATTCCTCTGACCTATAGCCAGGGACAGTTATAAATCAGGGGGTGAAGGAGCCATCACCTCCCCCTGCTTTCCTTTATATCACAAGGGGGGAGAAATGTGTGTGCTGGATGGAGAGACACAGAGCTATTGCTAATCCCAGACCAAACTTTAATTCAGATTTTTTATAGGCTTCTGTTTAGGATGGCTTGGGGAAAAAAAAAATAAAAAGGTTGGTGTATGAGAGGGATTTGTCAGGGTGGGTGTTCCACAGCAAAGGGTTGAGCCCATGATATTAATATCCACTGGAGCAGTTATTAATACCTGTAATCCTGATATTACAGGCTCTAATGGATGCTGTGTGTGGGAATACTGTTTTACCTGAGATTAGCTCTGCTGCCAGCTTCACTCTGGGTCAGGGAATCCCCAGGACCACCCTGGGGAGGAGGATTTGGGGTGCTGGAGATGCCCCAGCCCAGAACCTCCCTGAGTCCTGGGCAGCAGGAAAGGGGGGATTGTGCCCCTCTGCCCCACTCAGGTGAGACCTCACCTGCAGAGCTGCCCCAGCACAGGAAGCTGCTGGAATGGATCCAGAGGAGACCAGGAGGGTCAGAGGCATGGAGCAGCTCTGCTGTGGGGAAAAGAATTGTGATTGTTCATCCTGGAGGACTTCTGAAGCCCAGCCTATGTGGCCCCCCCACAAACACTGTGTTAGACACACTGTAAACTCTCATCAGAGACAGAAGCAGCTCAGAGATCTGTGCTCTGCAGGGAGATCTAGAGGCCAGGAAGCATCTTTGGGGCTTGATGTGCTGAAAACGAGGCGCCTGAAAAATCCTGCTGAGTGGGGATTGGAGAACATTTCAGTTTTCCCTGTCCTCACGTTCTGTGCAAGCCCAGCACAGTGACCTCGTGTGCTTTCAGTTCTGAGTTTTGGGAGCCAGGGCCATCCACCCTTCCGAAGGTGCTGGGTGTGTGTGTTTTCAGTTTTGTTCTGAAGTTGTTTGAGCTGCTGCTGTTTCTCAAGAGGTGTGTTCTGTGCTACTTGAAGTTAACCATGAACTGTGCTATCTGCTGATAGCTCAGGGATTGTGTTTGCTTTGCTCCAGTCCTGTGCAGTCCAAGCAGGTGGACAAATACCTCAGCAGGGTTTGGCTCTGTTTGTGTTGTGCTGTGTGTGGGTTTCTTCCTCTCTCCTCTCCACCCCTCTAGCCCTGGAGCAGAGGAGCTCTTGCACTGGCAGGGGTGCAGGCTGTGTCTTGCTGAATCATGTTTAGAGAAGAGTTTAGCAGTGCAATCAGGAACTTGGCTCTCTGCAGGGGTTTCCAGCAAATCACAGAGAGCTCTGCCTCACCAGCTGGCCGAGGGAGCCAGGAGCAGGTATTTGGAGTTATCCCACACATCAACAAGTGAGGCTGTCCTGCCATGTTTGTGGAGTGTCATAATTCAGTGTAACGCTGTGATTTTGTGTAATCTGCTCTCCCCCTTTGACAGGGATTATCAGATCACGTGGCTGGAGCAGCCTGTTGGGAAATGCCTGGAGAAGCTTCTGAGTGTGCTGGGTTCGTGTTGTGCATCTCCAGATCCTCGTGCACTCTGCTCGGGAGTGATTATAACACACTCCTGAGCTGGTGCACCCATCCCTGCTGACACCCAGGGGCTCCTGGCTGCTGCAGGGCTATGTCTGCCCTGGGGCTGTGCAAGGTTTGGGGTGATTTTCACCCGATGTGCCCAGTGCAGGAGGGAATGCCCAGGCTGGGTGTGGTGTCCTGTCACCACCATGGCCACAATTCCCAGGGGATGAATTCTCTGCCTGGTTTTCTCTGATTGTTGTTGGTATAAAGGTCCTGGAACAATTCAGTTTTATTCCCCAATGGATTTTATGTCTCAAAGTTCCTGTACCTATTCCTCTTTTCCAAGAGAAATTTAATCTCCTTTACTGTAAACTGAAGAATTAAAAGCAAGACCAAGCCCAGCAGTGGAAATCACTCCTCCAACAATGACAGAGATGTTTATTCACATATAAAGAACAGGCTTAGGTGATTTGATTCTGACCCACATTTTGTCCAGTGGGATAAAACCTTCCTGTTGGGTTCATAATCCCTGCAGTTGGTGGCAGAAATCCTGAATATTCCTGGTGTGTGTAAGAGTAGAAGCAGAGTCACAAATAATCAAATATTTCCTGGTCCTCAGGATTTGCTTCATCCTTCCAGAGTGATATTTCTTGCATCTTTTCATGTGGATGGTGGGAATGTGATGAAATCTATTTTGTCCCACAGGCAGAAGTACCTCTGCCACCACAATCAGGTGTCCTACTGTCTGATGTGCCATTCCACAGAGATTTGTGACCTCCAGCTGTCCTGGAATCCAGGCTTAGGTTTGGGATGTACCTGAAGTGAAACCCCCAAGGTTTTTGCACCTGTAGTTTGATTTTGTGCATCATAGGAAGATTTGTTAAGTGGGAAAAACATTTGTAAATCTGAAAGCTTTGCATGTTTCTCCTGGATGATGATTTTTAGATCAAATACTGATTCTGTGAGAAGCCATCAGCCACTGTTTGTTATTTTCCTGTTACAAAAGGCCCAGCCAAGGCACTGTTTTGTGGGGGTGGTGGCAGTGACCAAGCCCAGGTTCCTGCAGGGAATTTTGGAAGGTGTAGCTCTGTACTTTGGCTTTTGCCATGGGGCTGCAGGAAGGAACCTCAACAGCTGAAACGAACAGTTTGAGAGCCCAAAGCACTGAGTGTGATTGCCCCAACCATCCCACACAGGCTTGAAAAATCAAGCAGGTTCAGAGAAAACCCAGCCTGCTGGCAATAGGGACAAAGTGGGTGGTGTCTATCTGAATCCACATTGAATTCTGGATGCAAAAGCCAAGGATGTACTCATCAGGTCCCTCATTATCACATTCTTCTCCAGGAACAAGAGAACCACAGAATGGGTTGGGCTGGAAGGGACCTTAAACTCATCCCATTTCACCCCCTGCCATGGGCAGGGACATTTTCCTCTATCCCAGGGTGCTCCAAGCCCTGTCCAAGCTGGCCTGGGACACTGCAGGGATGGAGCAGCCACAGCTTCTCTGGACACCCTGTGCCAGGACCTTTCCTGAAGTAAAGAATTCCTTCCTAAAAAACCACAATCAACCCAAACCAAAACATAGAAAGGGCTCAAGGACTTTTTTAACTCCTAGGGGATGACACCCAGCAGATCCCATTCAGTACTTGGGCAAATGTTAATTCAGAGTGCAAGAGCAGAGTTTTGGGGCTTGCTGGCCATGCAGAAGTTGCTGTCTGAACCTCCATGAGCATCTTATTTAATCCTGATCCTCCATGAGCATTTGATTTAATCCTTCTCCCCCTGCTCTCCCTCCCCTGTGGTTCTGGGGAGCCACAGTGCTGAAATCTGCCTCCTCTTTCATGGCAGAAAGCCTGGGAAGGATCCTGTGCTCGTTTCCATTATGATAAAAGACAAAACAACTAAATTAAATTGGAAGCAATCTCTGCATTACACAAGTCTGCATACTCCAAAATTCTCAAAACAAAAGAGGTGCAGGGGAAGCCAATCACTATCAGAAAGGAGGAAAAAGCGTCTCTGGACTAGAACTTTTACAGTTCCTTAACTCAGAACTGAAATATTTTAACTCCTCCACAACCAGAGCTGTAAAAACAGCAAAGGAGGGGAAGGGGCAGTGAATGTGGATATTCCCTGAATTTAGTGAATTTGGGGAATGACATCACTGCAGAGCAGAGCTGCCCCCAGTTGCTGTCTGGAGCTGCAGTTTGCAGATGTTCACAGGGAGATGTGGTCGCCAGCCAGAGGGAAAACGCGACTTGGCAGGGGGAGGATGCCGAGGAAATCCAAACTGTCTTCCAGCACTCGGATTCTTCTTTCCTCTAAAAAAAAAATTTAAAAAAAATAGTTGAAACTTTGAAAGACTAGACTATTATTTGTTATGGTTAAATTGGCCGCTGACCCACTGGCATAGAGCACAAGGTTTTGCATAGAGTTGTTGCTAGATTTTATTTCCTTGGAAATGGAGGAATGGAAAAGTTCACTGCTCAGGTATCTTGCCTCATCCAATTTAATTATTTTAAGCAAAAAGAAAAAAAAAAAAAGGTGGGGGGTGGTGAGGGAGGGAATTCCTTGGAGCTCAAGTCACAATGTTATTATCAATTCAAATTCAGCTTTTCTGTCCCTTCACTCTGGATGGAACCTGATCTCATGAAACAGAGCTGCTTTACCTGCTGCTGTGTGTGCTCGTGTGCACTGAAAATTGTTGTTAATATGTTCAACCTTCTTTAATCAGTGCTAAAAACAAATGGAATAGACTTGCATTATTTGAAAAAATTAATTTTTTATTTTTAAATAATAAATATTATTTTTATAAGTGAACTTTCAGCCTTCTCAAAGACCAGAACTGGTCTTTGCTGCCTACTTGTGAATTCAATTTTGAAAGGACTATCAGGTCACACGATACCTTAAACACATTGTTAGGAAAACCTTAGCCAAGGTGACACCTGTGATCTTTGTGGAGCTCTGAGCTCAGTGCAGGGGAAGCTCTGTGGCAGGCACTGGCAGGATGGGATGCTCCCAGGAAAAGTGCTCAGCACTTTGCAGGATCATTCCTGTCCTGTGGAACTCTTGAGAAGGGTCAGGACAAGCCCTGAGCTCCCACCACAGCACCACTGGCACTGGGCTCAGCTCCTGGGAGCCCCAGCAGTGAAAAACAGCGATTTTTGCATCAAAAGCTTTAAAATAGGATTCAGTAAAAGCCCAGACAGATCCATGGCCCTCACTCCATCACCTTGGCCAAACCACATCTCCAGGCTTTGGGTTTTTAGGATTTTGTTTCTCATTTGTCTCTTTCTGTCTGTTCAGGTCTAAAGTTTCCTGGGATTCTGTGCAGTTTTGTCTCTCTGGTACAAGAGGGGTTTGCTCTGAGTTGTGGTCTCTGTAAATGACATTACTGCACATACACAGGGATAGCTGGAATTGGCTGAGTGCACACAAAACCTGGGCCCTACAAGGGATGTACAAATATGTGAAAATGCCCAGAAATTCCATGAGCCTGCAGCTCACAGCTCTGGATTTTCTTCCCTGATTGCAGCTGCTGTCACCAAAATCCAGCAGAGTGTGGGAAGCGTGGCTGCCCCTTGCCAGTGACTCCAGCAAAGGTGTGCAGAAAAATACAGAATTTTGAGTTTGAGGGTTGGCAGGGACCAATTCACCTTTCTGAGTTATCAAAGAGCATCTTTTTGGCAAAGATTTATTCAGTGATGAGACCAGTAGTGGAGACCTGGAGTTATCCAGGATTGGGTCAGCAGTGAGTGTTGCTGGGATTACAAACTGGAATGAGCAAAAACATTGTTATTCCTGCAGAATTCCCCATTTGAGATGACTGTGATTAAAAAATATCCCTGCAGAAGTGATGTAATCCCATAAAAGTTTGTGATGAAAGTGCAATCAGCCTTTTTTTTTAAAAAAAAAAAGGGGGGGAGATGTTTACATTGGGGGGAAAAGAACTCTTGATTTTAAAAGGATTTCAAGCACAGTGTGGGAATTGCAGGCCCTGCTGATGGGCTCTGCAGTCACCTGGCCCTGCCTCCCTCGTGACTGATAAGTCCCAGCTCTGTTTTGATAAGGCTCCATGGTGACATAGCTGGGACAAAGGAGGGGATTTCTCCTGTTACAGACAGGGCTCCCCCCAGGTGAGGCCACTGGGTTGTTCCTGAGTTGACCCATTGACCTTCTAATCGCTGACAAATTATCCACTGCTGTATTCCACAGCCTTCCTTCTGCACTGTTATTAAACACACTAATTTCTGTTTTATTGGTGCAATAATGACCCTTTTCCTTGACTGCAGTGAGGGGTTCTGGAAATATTTTTATGCTTTTCCCATACATTTTAGTGTCTTGCAGTAATTCCCATGGCAGTTTTTCAGGTGCTGGTGGCACAGTGGGCTTTCAGGTGTTGCATTTTATGAATGATTAATGCTTTAAAACCAAAGTCCCTATAGAGGAAAATTCTTCATGCAAGGTGTCCTCCATCCCAGAGCTGAGAACTCACGGAGCAGCCATGGGATGTGCAGCTGGGTTTGGGTTCTGTTGGGATAACTCTTCCCCAGCTGGGCTCTTCCAGGTGCAGGTGCTGCTGCAGGAGGGTTTTTTCCCCAGGGAACCCCAGCACGAGGGAGCTGCCATGGATGGGACACGGCCCAGGCTCCCCTGGAGGGAGGCTGAAGGGGAAAAAAGCAGGAAACACGTTTGGCCTACAATAACACAGATAACTTGATGTTGCTTGCCTGATATTTTTTAACGTTTCCCATCAGTCTTTTCACTAAAGCATTTCCAGTTTTTGAAAGGATTTATTGTGAAGGTATAGGGAGCATGGGGGAGGGCAAACAAATTAAGGGGTTTAAAATTACTATTAAGTATCTTATTTTCAAGCCCCTTGACTGAGTCCCTCAGTTCAGAAGGCAAGAAATCAATGAACCATAGTCTACATTTTGAAAGAGAACTGGAGAGCTTAAGTTTCCAGTATTGGACATCTTAAAGAAACCCAATTTTTCAGAAAGCTGCAAGTGGCCACGTTCCACACAGACATTTCCTTTCTGCTGTTCCCATTGGGAAGCAAATGCTGAGACACCTAAATTAGAATTGAAAGTTTAAAGCAGTGTCTTTGGTAATCATTTATTTCCAGCTATGAAGGGATGGAATTTGTTGTATTTCAGGATGTAAAAAACAATCTAAATTAACTATTTTCCTAAAAGTTCTTTCAAGCATTGATGACTGGGGGAAGTTACCAACAGTCCTGAGTGTGCAAGGTGATCAAATGAGAATTTAGCTGTCGTTAGGGTTTTGAGAAATTTCATATTTGATCTCTCCTTTCCTTTTATGTGTTTATTTGGGTTCAATTGGGCTGCATCACCAGAAGAAACAGAACTGTTGTATACTCAGATGGGATGTTTTTATTTATATTTATATATATATATATATAATGTGTGTGTATATATATTTTAGAGAGTGCTGACCATCCTTAGTCTCACCTAATCCTTTTAGCACACAGAGACAGAACCCCAGTGACATTTTAGGACTGAGCTTAATCAGAGCCATAGATTTCCACAGAAATCTAGAACCATAGATTTCCTCAGAAAACTCCCAGTGAAAAAGCACAGACCAAAAAAGAGCAGATTTGCTGAGCAGATGAAATAAATAATCCAGGGAATCACAGCACAAGGACTGAGCTGGTGACAAATCCCTGCCCATGGGGGGCTGGTGGGTGCAAGCTGGGGGTGTTTCAGACCCAAGGCTTTTGTTGCAAGGTTTAAACAATAAATAAATCAAGTGGAATCAAAGCCTGGATGGGGACAGGGCCTGCACTTGGCGGCTCTCACCAAACAGGCCCCAGCTCCAGGTTCACAGAATTATTTCCCCGTTATCTTTGTTGTCGATGCCCTGATTGTATTTAGATTTCCACAGAAGGGCTCTGTTATTTTGGAGTGAAGGGACCTGCTGTATTGTTTGAGAGGCACTTGTTCCAGTTCTGACGGCTTTCCATCTGTTTTCCTCTTTCCTTCCTCTCGATAGCAGCAGCATTTCCTCCCCTCTGACGCTGCTGGGGCGTGGAGAAGGAGCCTGGGCTGAGCCTGACCTGAGCCTGGGCTGAGCCTGACCTGAGCCTGGGCTGAGCCAGGGCTGAGCCTGACCTGAGCCTGGGCTGAGTCTGACCTGAGCCTGGGCTGAGTCTGACCTGAGCCTGGGCTGAGTCTGACCTGAGCCTGGGCTGAGCCTGACCTGAGCCTGGGCTGAGTCTGACCTGAGCCTGAGCTGAGCCTGACCTGAGCCCGGGCTGAGTCTGACTTGAGCCTGAGCTGAGCCTGACCTGAGCCCGGGCTGAGCCCAGGCTGAGACTGGACTGAGCCTGGCCTAACTCTGTGCTGTAGGACATCACTCAGGATTTAATCCCCATCTCTGGGCAAAGAGGAGAGGGAAGGAGGGGAGAAGGAGCAGGTTTTTTGTTCATTTATCCAAAGGCTTTGTAGAAAGCACTCATGGCAGGCTTGGAGCAGGTCAGGATCAGGAGCTGGGCTACCATGGGTGGCCCACACAACACAAGCTTGGGTCATGTCCAGGTCATGGTGAATTAGGGGCCCACAACAGAGAAAAGCCTTCTCCAAGCAGGGCTGATTCCTCCCTCTTCCCTCTCCATCCCCACACTCCCTTCCCTTCACAGCTCCAGTGAACGGGCTGGGCTGGCAAAGGAGGGTCCATTCTCCTCTCAGCCCTGATGTGGGGCTGCTGCCATGAATAACCACCACGAATAACCCACCATGAATAACCCACCATGAATAACCCACACTGAGGCACTCTGGGCACCTCTGTGCCCACTCTGGGCTCAGCCACCTCCTGCCTCTGCCAAACCAAAGCAGGGAGAGGAGCTGAGAGGAGGAACACGCCGGAAAATCCCATTTTCCAAGGAAAAGCAGCATCCCAAGGTGGTGGCAGCGGGGCTGTGTCTCCAGGTGACCCCCAGCTGCCTCCACCAGCTCTTATGCAACCTTGTCCCCCCTCCCAGCCCGATGGGATAATGGATTTCTTTAAATTAATAATGCGTAAAGGGAGATTTACACCGCCCGCTGCAATATTGTCTTTGCCTTTTATTCCTGCATTTGTCACTGTAATCCCCGGTGGAGGTGTGCACTGGGGGGATAAATAATGAAGGTTAAAAAAAACTCTGTCATCAGCCAGAGCCATTTGCAAATTCATCACCAATATTCTTTGGGAGGCAGAGACAGAGGGGAATGAAAAATACGGGGTGGTGCTAATATATCTCACAGATCTCCATCTCCCATTTATTCCACTTGGAGCTATGATAGAATGTGGATCCCAGGAATTGCCATTCCTTTTTTAGGGACCACTCTAAGGCTGCTCCTGAGCCTCTCAAGCAACAGAGTAAATACAGAGTAAACACCAAGTAATGGACTTTATATTCAGATATAATACACTTACCTGGAAGTTTTTGATTAATTAGGGTTTAACCTAATGTGGGCAAAATAGTGAGGAGGCTGTGGCAACTCTTTAGCATTTAAACTGCTGGGAAAGATTTTTAAGGCATGTTTTAAAAGGCAGGGAAATAAAGCAACTATTTTAAAGTAGAAATCCTGTAAAGATTTATTTATTCATCATTACAAGAATGTCTGAAGTAGTTTAGAAGAGTCACCCTGAACCAGATGCAATTTCTGATTTCTTTAACCTTCCTAAAAAGTGTTGCAACTCCTAAATTTTGAAATTGTGGTCTTGTGACAAAAAGAAAATGTGGTATTGCAAAAGAGCTTCCCTTGCCATATTCCCTAGCATCCCAGCCTAGGAATTCTTACCAAATTTTGAGGGTAAAACCATTTTTTTCTCCTCAGATGAAGTGTGACAGGCTGCAGGGGCATTCAGGTAGAACAGAGTATCTAATATATTAATTTAAAATAAATAAAGGCCTTTTTTTTTTAACTGTTGCTGGAGCTTTTATGATCATCCTGGTACCAAACTGATCCCATGAGCTTAAAAATTCCTGAATTTCCAGAATCCAGGGTTGGGTGCTCAATCCCTGCCAGGCCCAGGCAGCAGAGTAAAACCAGAATGTAGTAGCACTCAGAGAAGGGGGAGAAGATGAAATATATCACAAGATAATAAGAAAATAAACCATTAAAAGGCTCTGTTTCCCATTATCATGTGGTTTTATGTTAATGAAGTTGTTCCAGGCCTGTTTGAGTTTAACTCAAGCAGGGGAATATGAGTAATATGAAAAATATGTGGGGCTGAAGACCCTAAGTTGAAAAGTCTGTGAGCCATGGGATGTTTTCGTTCAGCAGGCATTTCACAAGAAGGAATAAAGCAGCCAGAAAGTGGGACGGAAAAATCCCTCAGTGCCAGATCTTCCTTTTTTTTCTCAGCTCTGGGTCCCCAATTCGTGTTCACCAAGGCAGAGCAGCCCTGGTTGGTTTGGAAAATTGGGATGCCCAGCTCAGATTCATCCTCTTGGTTGTCTATATTTTTATAAATGCTTTTAGGCATCTTAAAATTCAAAAAAGAGATTATATTAGTGGTAAATTGGCAGCTCTGTCCAGGTTGAATTAGAGTTGGGTGTTTTTTAAACAGATAATTGTTTTCTAAAAGAAGAAAAAAACCACTGGAGGTAGGATTTGGAAAGCAGCTTCCATCAGAAAATGGAAAATTGTGAGAATGGCCAGACTTGAATATTTTTTGTAGTGTTTTATTTCAGAAAAGCTGAAAAATTGAGCTCTGACCTGAACTGACCTGATTTTAATACCAGAAAAGAGTAAGCACAAAAGGACTAAGATGTCCCAGATGCAGCAAAACAGATCCCACTCTGAATTCAATGATCTAATTAAAAAAAAATTATTATTATTTTCAGTTAATTGAAAATGTTGAACAAAACCTGTCATTTAACATGCACTGAGCTCTCTAATTTTTTTTCTTTAAAAAATCATGTTCCACAATAACAAGGATCAAATCCAGGAACTGGGTTGGAAAAGTTGTGAAGTTTTTTTTGTTTCTTTGGGGGGAGAGAAGGTTTGCCTTGGTTTTGTTTTTATTTATTTATTTTAAAAGTAATTCGCTTTTTATTTTCTTGCTGGATATAAGGAGCAGTTAAACTTCAGATTCTGGATCTGGCCCTAGCCCCAGGCAAGTAAAAGATGCTCATTCTCCTTTTCAAAGGCAGATATTTGTGTTCTCAAAGCAAAATCTTCGAAAAATCAAAACAGAGATAAAGAACACATCCCTGATTTAAGGAAAGTCATTTTTACAGCATTACCTCAAAAAGAGAATAGACCAGGTTCTCCACTTGGACAGGGATGGGGCAGCCAGAGCTTCCCTGGGCAGCAGTTGACAGGAGCAGAATTTAACTCTAAATCAAAATAAAATGATAAATTTGGGTGCTGCCCTTTCAGTGCATCTGCATTGTTTCCTAAAAAATCAACAGTGAAAAGCAGCAGCCCTTCAGACACCTGGTTGACAGCATAAGAATTTTCCCTCTCTAAAAGAAACCTTGATGTCCCACTCGCCAGCAGTTAATATTTCAGACTGCGGGACAATCGCTGGCCAGCAGAAGCAAAATGTAAAAATATTTTTATCTTAAATATTTTTCTTAATAATAGCTTCAAAGGCAGAGAAATGGCTGGTTGGGCTGCAGCTGCCTGCTGTGGCCTGGCAAGGCCGAGCTGGGGGGAGCAGAAATCCTTGGATTTCGGTGTGATGCTGGCCTGGCTGGAATGTGGATTATTTTACCCTGGTGTACAACCCAGCAAAAATATTTCTAGAAGGAGTAACACAGGAGGAGGAGATGTTGTAGATCTGTGTGTGCAGATCCCACCAGTTGTATGGATTTTGTATGGAATCCTCCTGGATTCAGCCATCAAGCTGCAATGAAAATGTTCATAATTAACAGTGGAGAGTGGAGCTGTGGGTGAGAATGGGCTGGGATGGAGTGGGAACCACCAGATGTTAAATGGGAAAATTCACCTGATTTCATTATTCTAATCAATAATCCCCTCCTGTGAGTGAGGAGATCAGGAAGCTCAGTGTGGAATCCCTGGGGAGTTGGGGATACTCGTGGGGTAGGTCTGTAGTAAGGCTGAGGGTTCTTTCCCCATCTCCTCTCTGAATGAGAACAAGATTTTCCCCTTCTGCTCCTGCAGCAGCTGTGCTCGCTGTGTCAGGAAATGGGGCTGGGAGGGAGGAACAGCTCCTGTGGGAGCCCCAGGGATGCTGAGGCTGCCCTGGAGCCCTGGCTTTGTTACCCCCAAAGCTGGCAGGGTTGGGTGACACACACGGGCACAGCTCATCCAAAGAATTCCCCATTTCTGGAAGTGTTCCAGGCCAGGCTGGACAGAGCTTGGAGCAACCTGGGATGATGCAGGTGGAATGAGAGTTGTTGGAACCCTGAAGCCTGGGAGTTTTGAACTTTCTGGGCTTCCAAATTTGAGTGATGGAGCTGGGATCACTGGGGTGTAGTTTGAACAGAAATGTGTAATTTCACATGGGGAAGGGTTTGGAATTTGGGGTTTTAGAATACAGTAACAGGTATGGGACAAGATGGAGGTTCTTGGGCAATGGCCCTTTTTCCTTCTTGTTCCTTTTTCTTCTTAGTTTTAGGTGGTAGTTTTTGGTTGGATAGAAAATCCTGCAGTGGAGGTCACAGGTGTTTGATTATTGGGTCAAATAATTAAATAATATATATGTTAGCTTTTAATTGAATAGTTAACCCTTAAAAGAGCTTGTAACTAGCAAGATCCAGCAACATTTTCTTGCTTTTAGCTTGTTAGCTAGAGGTGCTGCAGAACTCACTGTGCTATAGATGAGAATTAATAAACAGCTGAGTCCAAACACAAGAATTCTGTCATGCTTCAATCCTGATTCTGAGTGAAGGCAGAAGAAAAAAGAAGTTTAACCACTAATATGTGGTGCCACTAACAGAGGATCCCCTCCCAACTCAAACCAGACAGGCACAAATTTTAAGCAGAACTCTGCTTTTTAACATTAAAGCTACTTTTGCACCCAACCTGAGCTCTCAAATGAAAGGGAGTGGCTCGTGTCCTGTGTGAGGCCACAGGATCCCCAGAGCCAGAGCTGCAGGACCCGTGGTTTGCACCTCCACTGCTTCTTGTTCCTGCTTTGATGTTTAAATTCACCAAAGTTGCAAATGGGACGAAATGGCTTGGGGGTGGAAGAGCCTAAATTGGCCCAAGGTGGTTCTCAGTGCTGGAGTGGTGCAGGGCCAGGGAGCACATGGGATCCCTTAGAGCCCCAGGGAGTGCTGCAGAGGGGCTGCAACATTAAACAGCAAGATCACCTTGCCTCCTGTTTTGCTGAAATGAATTAACTGGCAGGAAATCATGGATTTCCGAGCCCGGCTTTCCTTACGACATTCCTCGCTGCAAAAGGAGAATGAAACCGGTGAAAGTGAGTAACAAGAAACAGGTTCTAGAATGATTCTGTGTGGTAGCAGCAGAACAGCATCGACCTGGGGAGTAGCAGCTCTTTTAGGAAAGGGGTTTGGAGAAGGGAAAGTGGCTGAGGGAATGAAGAGTGCAGAGAATTGATCAGGAGATGCTGGGTTGCAATGCTGGCATAAAATCTGTTAGAGGTGAGAATGCACCAAAAACATCCTAAAAACCAGGGCTGTGTCACAACAGTCCTGGGTTATTTGAAATTGTTCTAGAAAGTTCTCTTTTTAAAAATTAATTTTCTTAAATCTCTGATGGGTTCTTTATTCCTGCTTTGATTTTTAAGAGATTTTTAAGAGATTTTTTTTCTTGGAGAAAACATATCTGGCTTTGCAGAGAATGACCATCTCTCACAGCACTTGGCTCTGTGTGTTTGCAGAACTAGGGGGAAGAATCCACTGAACATTTCTGAAAATTTGCCCTTAAATCCCTTATTAGGTCATGAATGGGAAAAAAAAAATAAAAAAGACAGCAGTTAAAAGTCTTGAAGGAGATTTTTGGAATTCTCACCATGGTTTTATCATCTTCCCAATGCTGAATGGTCTCACTGTTGGAACTGCTGTGGTGGGAGTTGGGGACTGATGGGACAGGGCAAAGCTGCAGGAATGTGCTTTCCCTGCCACAGATTGTCCAGTACAGCAGGAACATTGAAACCATTGCAAAGATTCATTCTTTGCCCTGTTCTTCCAGAGCTTCCCTTCCTCGTGCATTCATATGGGATCACATTCCTCCAGATTCCCCTTCTCAGCTGTTTCTGACTTCTGAATTTAAAATTTGCATTATAGCCATGTATCATCCTGGATTGCTGCAGCACTGTCTTGAGCAACACGAAACCTGTGCCACAGGGAAAAATTCTGTCTTTTAAGGATTGTCCTGCTTGGGTTTGGGATGTTCTTCTCTAAACATTGTGCAGTGTTCAGAAACTTGAAATTAGAAGCCACATTCCAGGAAAACAATGGGGGCTCCTTGCCATGTTCACTGATAGCTGTTTTCCAAGTGCTCCCAGGCACGAGTGGCCAGAGCTCTGGGATCTGGAATCCAGCAGTTCCCAGGGATCAATACTTTGGAGGTAGCATGGGAGGATCCACTCGGTTCCCTGTGAAATGTGGATGAGAGGAAATGGTCACAGGCTGTGCCAGGGGAGGCTCAGGTTGGACATCAGCAGGAATTCATCCATGGAAAAGGTGGTCAGGCCTCGAAAGGAGTTGCCCAGGGAGGTTTGGAGTCCAAGGAATTCCTGGACGTGGCCCTCAGTGCTCTGGTGATGAGGTGGGGATTGCTCACATCATGGACCCAATGGCCTTGGAGGTCTTTTCCAACCTCAGTGATTCTGTGATACTTGAAATTTGCAGGGAGAGAGAGGAGAGACCTTGAGGAACAAACTCTGATCAAACCAACCGCGCTTCCAAGAATTCCCCAAAATTGTCCCTGGTAAAGCACTGTGGATTTAGGATCGAATTCCTGCAGTCTCTCCTGCTTGGAATTTGCAGGAGGGATGTCAGGACCCTCACCTTGCACACCGCAGCTTCACCTTCTACTCCACCATCCCTCTCCTCTCCTTTTCTCCCTGCCTCAGCAGCTTAGCAAGAGAGCGTGAGACAAAAACAAAAAACACCAAAAAAAAAAAAGAAATCCCTTTTTTCCCCAGCCCCGTGGCTGTGCTCTCCTTGCCTGTGCTCGTGTCCCAGAGCCGTGCTCGGGTCAGCAGCGAGCTCACGCTTTTGTCAGCGTGATTAATAGCGCTGTGGATTGTCGTTAATTCACTGGCTAATGACTGCAACTCTGGCCGCTCCCGGAGTAATCGGGTGATGTATGTGGGGAGCGCGCACCTCATGGCAGAGGTGAAAATCATTTCGACAAGTCAAATATTGTCACAGGGAACAAATGGCTCTCCCTGTTAATAAAAATTAATGAATTTTTTTTTACCGCCGGCCTGCTAAATGAAGCCGTGGAGTGAAGGGAGTGGAGTGGAGGGGACAGGCTCAGCAGAATTAGAGCGCTTTATTCAGTGGTTAAAAGTATAAACATCTTTATTACAGCAGTGATGGGATGTGGCAAGGGGTGGTGGGGCTTTTGTTTGTGCTCCAGAGGGGTTTGCTCGGATGCACCGAGGCTTTCTGAAAGTTTGGGGAGAGGAGACAGGAAACAAAGAGGTTTAGTCTGGTGGAGAAAAGATGAATATTTAATATTAGGAGGTGGTGGATCCCTGCCTTCACTCTTTCAAGGAGTGCCCTGGCTGCTCTCAGGCACAGAACTTTGGCAAAGCCACCTCTGAGCTTGCCCAGTGCTGGCTGGTTCAGCCTTTCCATCAATTCCTGCAGCTCCACCAGGATTCAGAAAACTGTCAACACCAAGCCCAGTCAGAGGTTGCTCTGGTGCCTGGTGGGTTTTGAGACCTGGTGGGAGAATGGGTGGGAGAGGAAGGACTGGCATGGCACAGGCAGCACCCCTGAAGGAATCAGCAGAATTTTGGGATTCTCCATCCCAAACTGGTACTTAATTACCTGTTAATTAACAAGCTCTGGTTCAGGTAATCACAGAAGAGTTTGGGTTGGTTTTGCGAGGGTTTTTGTGCTGATGAGAAGCGCTGGGTCCTGTCAGATTTTTGAGCTGCAATCCCTGCAGCAGGTGAGTCGCTCACAGGATTGGGGTGCAGCCCAGCAACACCCCAGAATTCCAGGGAGAATGGTGGGGACACTGCTGGAGTCCTTTGGGGCTGGGTTTGGGACCACTGCAGATGGATGCACTCCTCCCAGGGAGCCTGGATCAGCTCCTGCCTTGCCTTAGGTGTAGTTTTCATACTCTTGCCAGGCTGACTGATGAAAATTCTGCTGTTGAGTTGAAAACAAGAGTTAAACAACCCTGCTCTGAGGCCTTGTTTGTTTTATCAAACTCGTGAGGGAAATCTTCGAGCAATTCCACCAGTTAAAGTCAGGTATATGAAGAAAAATAACACTTGACCTGCAAGGGACCTTTAAGGTTCTCTGAGTTTCCATGGATCTGGCTGTGGAGGGAGCAGAGAAACAGAGGGATTAGGGAAGGAAAACACAGGGAAGCTTTAGACAAACAAACAAACAAACAAACAAACAAACCCCTCAGTGCTCTCCTGGAGGGAAGGCTGAAGTGCCCAGGGTCCTGTTGCAGCCAGGGCACAGAGAGATCCTGCAGCTTTATTTTTTGGGAATGCTGGAGTTCTGCAGAGCTGCTCTGACAGAGACTGTCTTGGGGAACATGAGGAGAAATGTTTGTGTTACTTAAAAATGCCCCACTTTTCACAACTGGGTGTAGGTGATGTCTTGGGAAATAGAGAATTTCATACTTTGGGGTTGTGTTTCCTTCAATGAACTAATTTTCCTGTCTGCATTTAATTTTAATGTAAATATATTTGCTAATAATCCATAAAGCAGGATGTCATCTTGGTTGGATTTTTATCCAATTTTTGTAGGTATAATTTTATGGCTAGCAAAGTTTTGAAATGTATTTCAATCTCTGAACAACAGTGAAAACTTCCTGCATAAAGGATTATTAATTGTCAGCTAATTGGGAGGGTGATAATCTCTGACTAAACACTAAGGCAAGGCGCTGATTTGTATTAATTGTTGAAGATCCCATTAGGGTGTTAACTCCTGTTTCCTGTAACACTATTTTGGATATTGATGTATTTTTTTTTCTGTTGAGGTGAAGTGTTCTTCCCTGATGCTCTCAGCTCTGCGTGGTAGGAACACAAACATGACAAATTTAGAGATGTATAAAAAATACAGGAATTCCTCATTTACTATTATTCACTTTATTTGAGGCTGTGTTTTATAAATGCAGGTCAACAAACAGCTCCTGCTGCAGCTTCTGCTTTCGAGGGATATTTTATGAGCGTGCTTGAACACTTGGCATATATTTCATAGGAAAATCCACCCTATTTGTCAATGAGACAGACTAAATTAAAACTTGATTAGGCAATCCCAAATCTGGGTTAAGCGTTACTGTGTTTAAAACCAAATTCTTTGTGGGAGATAAGAAATGAAGAACCTTTTTATTTTTTAAAAAGGCTTTGAAAACTCAGAATTTCAACTTTGTGGACTTTCACAAAAGTCACTGCTGTGCTCAGATTTACAATTAATGAACACCTGGCTGAAAATACTTTTACAGAGATGGACAAATTTGTGTTGTATAATAAATAACACGAGCCAGAGCTGCTCCTCCTGCCTTGCCTTTAATCCCTCCTTTGCCAGAGCAGCTTGGTGCATGTCTTTAACGTGGCCATGTGACTGCTCCAAACCCAGGAGCTGAAGAGTTAAGGCACAAATAAAATCTCAAGTTCAGACTGTCAGCTTAGATAGTGCTTAGCAAGGGTCGAGGAAAAAAAGCCAGTTGTGATTTAGAAGAAAAACAGTGAGATTTGACCAATTCCATGGAATACCTTTCTTAGCCCCGGGGCGAGTGGAAGTGGTATATTAACCAAGGAATAGAGCAGAGGAGGAAAAAGGCCAAATCACATTTCTTTGAAACAAAGAGGCTTTTTACCAGGAACAAGCCTTGATAAAAATTACAGTGGCATCACAAGTCATTTCAGCCGCTCTGCCTGGGGCCATATTAGAGCACTGAGGAAATAGGGGATGCAGCAGCCCTGAAATACAAATACAGTAGTCCCGGGAGTGTTTTTAGTATAAATAATCCTTTTTAGAATAATGTAGTGGCTTTAAATAGGGCCAGGTGGTGGGTGCAACACCCAGGATTGCTTGGGAAGGAGGAGAGGGGTGGAGAAGCTCTGCCTGGATGTGGGGAGTGCCCCAAACCCTCGTGCTTCCACAGCTTCCCAGGT
The DNA here is from genome assembly GCA_013397375.1 of Toxostoma redivivum. Lineage (NCBI taxonomy): Eukaryota > Metazoa > Chordata > Aves > Passeriformes > Mimidae > Toxostoma > Toxostoma redivivum. The sequence continues at coordinate 190,364 of VXBI01008022.1, read as the reverse complement.
TCTGACTGATCCAGAATCTGCTGGAATCAGATTAAAATGAATGTGAATGGATCTGTCAGGCTAAGCCAGGAGGATGTTCTGGTGTGGCTATGAAATGAGCAGGTCTAAAACAACTTTGGAGCTCTCTGGAATGAGGCAAAGTTCCTTTGGAGAGGATTCCCAGGAATCCCATCTCTAACAGTGTTTGTTCACAGTGCTGGGGAAGGATTTTATGAAGTGTCACATCCTTCTGCCATTTGTTGAACCTCCCATCTCTCCTGCCCTACATTTTGCAGACAAACTCTGGGAGCACTTTGTCAGAAGTGAGTTGTAAATAGGCTGCAGTGGGGAAAGCAGGAGGATTAAACACACGCTCAGTTCTTTGTCAGGTTCTTGTTCTTAGAGAGAAAAGAGCACTTGAGTGGCCAGGAGAAAAGTGCCCCAAACAGCAGCTCTGTGGAGGTGCTCCCAGTGCAAACATTTATTGAAACTGGGATGGGGACAGGAGAAATTGAGAGATCTCTGCAGGGAACAGCATTAACACCACCAGTTGTTTCATACTGTCATCACTTGCCCTGTTAAAATTCCATTTTTCATAGTAATTAAACATTGCTGCAATCATCAGGACGCTGGTAGCCAGAGGAAGGGAGTTTGGCCAAGGAAAGGAGTTAATTCTGGTTCCAAAATATCAGGAACCTGACTCCTTAGCCCAGTGGTGGGAAATACTTGGTAGACCTCTGAATTTTCCTTATTTACATGGTCCAAATGTGACAGGTGAAATGTGGATTGGCTGGATGGACACAACTGGATGGGTGCAGTCAGAAATGTGCCCCAGACACCCAGTTCAGGTGCACATTTGAGGTTCAGTTGCTGGCATTGTCCCTGGTTGTCACACTGTTTTGCCCTTCCCAAAGCAGCAGCATCAGTTTCTGGGCCGTTCCTGGTAGGAAAAAGCAGCTGGAATAATTCCTGCTTGGAGTGCTGTGACAGTGTGGTCAGTGAGGTGCCCAGAGAATGCCCAGGACACTGAAAAAACACAAATATTTTGTGGCTTGGTGGGCTCTAGGTAGGTTGGGACGTGTGGGAGCATCAAATGAATCCTAAAATGAGTCAGGACTGTGTGTAAACCCCACAGATCCCATGGGCTTTGGGAGTGAACCCATAGGAGTGGGACAGCCATTCCCAGCTGATCTTTGAGCACAATCCTTTGCTCCCAGCCCAGATTTAGTGCGAGGAGCTTTGTCCTTGTGGGTCACACCTCTCTGGGAGGAAAGCAGCCCAAAGATCAAAGCTGCAGTGAGTATTTGAGAGCCCTTTGTGTGTCCCCTGTGGGGCAGAGCTCAGGCAGCCCCTCTGTGCCAGGAGGGGTTTTCACCCAGATTTTCATTCCAAGTCTGGGAGAAACATTCCTGGGCCCAACTGAACTTTGAGGCTGCTGCAAAAATGTGTCTTTGAGGGAAAAACTCATTTGTTTGTCCAAAGCTTGGGGAGGACTCGGCTCAGTGACCCAGTGGGGTCTGTGCTAAAAGGTCTTGAGTTGGATTTGGTTTCACTGATATCGTGAGTTTGGAGCATTTGGGAAACTCTTTGGCAACATCCCCGTGCATTCTACTTGTGCTGTTTGTAATTAAAGAGTGTGTGAAATAATGAGAAAGTCTTCCAAAGACTGAATTAAAAAAAAAAAAAATAGGCCTGATCCATTAGAAAAGACAGAAAAAAGTTTTACAGAATTTTTTGGCTTTAAAATGGAGGGGTGGTAGTAGAAAACAGCTTGGAAAACAAACAGAAATCTGGTAAATGTGGACAGACCTGAATTTAAAAAATATCTGTGTGAAGGAAAATACAGTTTGCAGAGTACAGCCTTTCTCAGGAGGGCAAAAATGGGATGCAGGAAATTTTCCCCCTGTTTTTGCAGAGCTCTGCTGTTTCTTCCCCGATACAAAACCAGCAAGCTTCGCCACAATTTTTTTTTTTTTTTTTTTTGTTTGGCCGTGGCAAGGCAAACCCAACTTATCTGGTGGCATTAAAATGTGTGCCTGTGAAAGCAGAGCCCTGCTTTTGACACCCACCTCACGGCTCCGTCCTGTGCCCTGCATTGATTCCCTGCTCCCCTTTCATTCCCCACTCCATGGGCACCATCCCCATCCCTTCTCTCCTTCCCCTCCTCTCCTCCCGCTACGTTCGCGCGCCTCCCTGCCAGGAACTGGAAATTGTTATCGATTAATATTAATATTCGGCGTGTTTGTGAGAATGCCTCTCCCCGCTGCTATTAATCTGCCGTGTTAATAATGCCAGGACTCCTGTTCGGGACCCTGGGGAAGCCACAGTGAGCGGAATGACAATGAGACGGTGACAACGGCCCCAAAGCCGCGCTTGGCAGGGCCGCGAATTCCAATGGCGAGGGCTCCTTTTGGAGCCTCACAAACGCTTTATTCTCGCTCCATGGCCTGACATCCAGCACCGAGAGAAATCTCCAGCACGGGCTGTTGGTTTTTGGAGAGCCAGCCCGAGCGCATTTCTTTATTTATTCCAGCTAGGCAGCGTTTCTCCCTGCACAGAATTTTCTCTCGCGCTTCGTTTCCAAAGTTCCACTTTGCTGCGTTTTCAGCGGGGCTGAAGCCCTTCTATAAATTTTGAAAGGGGAGGGGATTTTGGAGCAAAAATAAGCAAACCACTGCAAAGCAATGACGATTTTTCTGCACCGAGTGGAGCTTTTCTCCAGGCTTTCCTTCTCTTCCTTCCCTGAATTTTTTTTTTTTTTTTTGCTGTTGTGTTATTTCTATAGATTCTCCCCAAATGTTTGTTACCACTCTGGTCATGCACTGTACATATCTTGTGACACTTCACTATTTATCTTGTAAATAGTTCAGAGACAGAAATCCCAAAGGCTGATAGTTTTTCCAGTGCCTTTAATAATAAGATAGCAGAGCTTTTTTTGTTTTTGTTTTGTTTTGTTTTGTTTTTCTTAAAAGAACCAGCTTTATCTACTGCATCCAAATATGGATCAAATCAATATTTGGACACAGCACAAATTGTAAAAAAAAATGTCAGTTTGAATTCAAATATGAAAAAAATTGTGGATTCGGGAGATCAGGTGAAGCAAAGTTACGGACAACAAAGAACAACAACAACATTCTCTGCAGAGTTTGATTCTAAAAGGATCTTATGTGGAAATATTTTTGATGCCTGGTTGAACCAGACTTTTACTGGAAATATAATACTGGCATTTAGAGCAGAGTAATTTGGACACTTTCCCTGCTGGTTTTACTAGAGGAAAATGGGTATTAAGGAACACACTGAAATACTGTTTCGAGCTTTATTCTTCATTTCTGCCAGCAGAAATCCCTTAATAAAAGAAAACACTTAAATTTTTTTTTTTGCTTAAAACCAAAGGCACTTGAAATCCTTAATACCTGTTCTACTCACAGCCAAGTTCTGCAGCAACTGCTTTTAGAATGTTTATTGAAAAATGCACCCGATTAACTCTGCTCAGTCCTCATCTGCTCTCACTGCTCCTTTCGGATCTGCTTTCTGTTTCTTTTTAATAAAAGGACTTGAAGCTGCTTCGAGAGGTGCTGTTCCAGCTAAGACAAAGCAGGGCATAAATGTGAAACTTGAAAAATGAATCTACAAAGCAAGCACGGGAAAGGGGCTGTGTTTGTAAGGATTTAATTTGTATGGGAGTCCTTCCTTTTCACTCATCCTGCCTCCTCCTCCTGCCTCATCCCTCACTGTCCCTGCAGTTCTGAGTATTCCTCAGCAGTAAATTGGGTTTTTAATGTGTTCTGCAGTAGTTCTGCACCCAGGGAAGTTCTGTGTATTTTGTCAATTCCAGCTGCAAAGATTTGGGCAGCAGAGCCAGACTCAGCAGTACCTGGGGCAGGTTCCTGGGCTGGGAATGCTCAGAGCTTGCTCCTGTCTGGAATCCTACATAGAGATGTGCTAAAACTTGTGGCTCCTTCAGATTTCATTTCAATGGCAGCTATAAATAAAAATGTCCATGTGTAGCCTGGCAAAAGTGAATGTTTGGGGCTGTCACTGGGGTATGGGGGAGCTTGGCCAGCAGAGCTGGTCCAGAATCCTGTTTACCCCATCAGCATCTTCCTGCTTCTTGAGCACTCCCAAAATTCTGTGCTTTGTGGAGTGGAAGAGAAATAGATTTCGTGTTTTAAGGGAAACAAGCTGAGAGTGGAGTTTGGGTTTATGCTGGAGCTGGGCTGGTGGGTTTGTTGTGGGATCAACTCAGATCTGACTGAGTATCCAACAATTTGAGGTTGGCAGGGTCTGAATTTTCCCATTTAGTGGAATTTAACTTGTCAGCTGGACAAAGCCAGTGACCTGTGGCCCGTCCTGTCACAGCTGTGCCACCATTCCAGCTTTAACAGGGAATAGGGAAAACCAGATCTCACTCACAGCCATTTTGATTGTCCCTGATTCCTTTAACTCATAGCATTTTGGATTCTCAGGGAGCTGTGAGAAGCTCTGGATATTATCTAAGGAAGAAAAAGGATTATTTCACTGAGAAATAATCTGAGGTGCTTGGTGTGTCAGGGTCATGTGGTGTTAAAGGCCCAAGATTCAGGAGGAATCCAAAGGGAAGAATACTAGAATTCCAAGCTAGATATGTTCAGAAAAGTTGGCAAAACCACAGCAAGTTGTAGCAGAAGTGCCCAATGAAGTGGAAAATTAAATAAAGGTTTGTGTGAGCAGCACCATTTCTCAAAGGTAAAAACAGCCCCTGTGACATTCCCTTGGCACTTGGCACGGGGGCAAAACCACTTCCCACTCGTGGCCACTTCCCTGCCTGGATATTTATTGCCCAAGCTTTTTTTCAACTGTTAAATTTGTGAAAATGAAGGGGTTTTGTGAGTGAACAAAAGAGAAAAAAAGTCATTTCCTAATAGTCATTTAAAGCAGAATTTCCTCTTGCTCTGGCAGCAGTCAGAGGGGATGGGGAAAGCTGTCAGAGCATCCCTGAGGACCTGAGGGGGCTCCTCATGGCCAGGCTCTGGTTTGGGTGCTGCATGTGTTCATTTCAGATCAGGATCCACCAGCAAATGCAGATCCCAGTGCAGCTTGGATGGAGGTGGAGGAGAAAAGTTCTTGCAATGAATGGGATGAAGAAATTGGGTGATGGGCTTGAGAATCTTAAACAACTGATTGTTTATTGTCCTTTCCTTACAGCATTCTCATTAATATTGTCCATGGATGGGGGAAAAGCCATTTTTGTATGACCTTGAAGCATTTAATGCTTCAGCCCCATCCTTAATGGAAGAGGAATAATTGACATTTGTGACATTTTGTCACTAATCTGCATCTCTTCTGGCAGAAGTATTTCACACAAACTTCCAGAGAGGGTGTTGCACAATCCAACCCACAAAGGCACATTTCCCTGTCACACAAGGCTAAGGTAAAACTTGGCTGGTGTTTGTAGCACCCAGAAGTGAGATCCCCCTGGGAATTCAGGCCTTTCCCTGTCTGCAGGTTCAGGTTTGCAGCCAGCAGGGAGAAAAGGCTGGGAAGGAAGGTGTGGATCCATGAGGAGGGTGAAAGTTTAGGGGGAATTCTCATTTCTTATTTCATGTGGGATTTAGAGGGATCACAGTGCTCAGGAATGCCAGGACAGACTGACACCACCACCTTGAGGGACAGCTGGATTTTTTGGGCTGGTTCTGCCAGGCAGATGCAGCAGAGCAGGGCCTGGATTTGGGATTTCCTTTTGTATTTCAGCTGTGGCCATCAGGTGGCAATCTGACCACTGGGATCATTCTGTGTTGGAGGCACTTTGGGGTGGCTGTTCCTTGGGCTTTGTGGGGTCCTTGGTGATTTAGGGTCGTGTCTGCCAAGCTCTGGGCTGTGCCTGCTGCCAGCTCCTGCAGGGCACAGAGGGATGGCTCCTGCAGAATTCCCCATGGATGAATGGATGGAGGGCAGGCATTCCTCAGAATTCACCTGAATTAAGGTGAGATGAGCAGCACAGCACCCCGAGGTGATGAACCCTGGCAGCAGTAGTTAAGCACATCCTCGATGGGAATATTTCCTTCTTGGTTCAGCAGGGCTGTATTTTGATTATCTGGTCTACAAAAAGGGTCCAAAAAATTACTTTATTTTTGGTCTGAGAAATGGGGACAGAATCCCATCACCCCAGAGTTAGAAATGTAGGTGATTTTGTTTACTGGAGGTGTGAAATAAAGAATCATGGAGTCAGAGAACGCCTTGGGTTGGAGTGACCTTAAAAATCACCCAATTCCAGCCCCACTGCCATGAGCAGCTCCCACTAGACCACGTTGCTCAATGCCCCTCAAGATATTGCTCAAAGTGCTCAAATATTACCCACCTTCTTCCTCAGCAGCCATTAGATCAGAAATTGTTTGGTTTGGTTTGGTTTGATTGGTTTGTTTTCTTCCCTGGGGAATGTTTCTAAAGGAAAATCACAAGTGCAGGAACCCCAGGACATCCATGGAGTGTAAAGGTGGTGGTGATGTCCCTCTCTGGGCTGGAAAAGATGGTTGAGGTCACCCCACTGCTCCTCCTGTAGAGCCAAAAAATGGAAACAAATCCCAGGGAAGTCCTGGCCTAATTAATATTTTCCTATTATTATTATTATTATTGTAATTAACAAGAAGTTCTAGACAGCACTGAGATTTTAATACTCACGTGTGATTTTAAACTCAGAGCTAGGAATGAGCCACAAAGTTTGGATAATGATGGAAAAATCCTCCCAACACCCAGTTAATCCCTAAGGAAAAAGCACCTGTTGGTCTGTGCCTGTGTGGTTCCATTCTTAGCTACAAAGTCCTCCAAATATGTGAATATTTGTATTTTCTACTCTTCTTTGGTATTGCCTTTGGGCCTGAGGCTCCAGGTTCTGGGGCAAAGTGTGAGTTCAGTGGGTGCCTCTCATTCTCCTCTTTGCTTAGAAAATAAAAATACCTGGGTTTCACAGAAATGTTGAATTATCCAGGTCAGTGAAACTCAAGATTGTGCACTGCCTGCCCAAGAGAAATTAATTCTTGGGATGATCTTTAAATGTTCCAGTGAAGAAGTCAAAGCAGCAATCTTTGCAATCTGTGAGAGTAAAAAATGCCCAGTCATTTCAGATAATTGGGTATTTCCACATCAGAATTAGATATACAACAACAATAATTAAAGCAGGAATAATTACAATAATGACAATAAAAATAATAATAATAAACATATTAAAAGCCAAACACAACAAACCCACCCCAAAACCAAACACATTATTTCGCCTACTGCCATTTCCTTTAACATCAGCCTTGCTCTGGCTTTCATTACAGCTGCTAAATAGATTATTCATGAGGTCTCTTACCACCAACTCAACCATCCCTCTCATTGTTGCCAGCCCCTCATTGGTGTCACACAGATTTTCAGCGTCTCCCATATCTGATTATCTGTGGAAACAACCTTTCAATGAGCCTTTTTATCCAGTCATTTCACCAGGGAGCTTTGGGGGACTAATTTTAGTTTCATGACAATAACAATAAGGTCAAGTTGTATTCCTGTGCTGCTTTTCACCCAGGCAGGCATTCCAGAGGGGCAGATGTGGGACAGGGTGGTTGTCACCGTTGTCACCACGCAGTGGCCACGTCCGGCTCTCCATGGCAGCCAGCTGGGATGGAGAGCAGGAGAACTGGGGGCTGTTCCTGGAAAACGAGATATTCTCTGCTTTTTTTTTTTTTTATTTATTTAATATGTTTTTTTTTTTACTTAACCAGTTGTGGAATATCTGGGGGAAAGCTGAGAGGAGCCCTACAGGTGAGGAGTGGCTCAGTGGGGACAATCTAGAACATTCTGCAGAATAATCAAAACTGAACCCCAGCTGTCAGATTTTCCCCAAATCCCTGGAATAAACACAACTTCTGGAGAAGATCAGCTCCCTCACCTGTGGGGCTCAGCCTGGAGAAAAGGAGGTTCAAGGGGGACCTTTATTGTCCACAGCTCCCTGACAGGAGGGGCAGCCAGGTGGGGTCAGGCTCTGCTCCAGGGAACAGGGACAGCAGGAGAGGGAACAGCCTCAGGCTGGGCCAGGGGAGGGCAGGCTGGGCATCAGGAGGAATTTCTGCATGGAAAGGGATTGGAACTGCCCAGGGAGGATTGGAGTGCCCATCCCTGGAGGTGTCACCTGGAGGTGACACTCAGTGCCCGGGGCTGGTGACAAGGTGGGGATTGGTCACAACTTGCATTTGATGATCCTGGAGGTCTTTTCCAGCCCCAGTGATTCTGGGATTCTGTGACATCCACCTGGCAGTGCACAGAAAAGGGGCCAGGGTTGGGCACAGCTCGGATTTCCCTGGCAGCCCTGGCTGTTAATCAGTGCTGGGCACAGTTTGTTGATCTCAGAGTTGGGCTGTGCTGAGGAGCCCAATGTTCCCACATCTGCCTGGCTGGGGTTCTGCTCCCACAGACACCACCTGGAACCTCTACTATCACACCTAGGGTGACCTGAAATTGTTGTTTCATTGTCATTTCGTGCCTCTTGACACTCCCTGGTCATTTAACAACTGAAAAGATACATTTATCTATCTTTTGATGATTCCTCTGGAAATATGAGGTCAGTCAGATGAAGGACCAGCTTCACTGTTAATTACAATTTAATCAGAACTGCCCTGGTTGTACCATAGAAGAAATTAAATTAACAGTGCTCAGTAGTAAGGTATCTTTGTACTTTACTTGTACTCTCTGGAAATTTTCACAGGTCGTGCTCCAATAAACCCAGTTTTGCTCTTCAACTCAGTTGGAATTCCTGTCCCTTAAGTGCAAAAGAGGCTAATCATAGAGCAGAAAATAATTTGACTTGCTAATACTGGGTGAGAAAACATTTACTGCAACCACAAATATTTTCAGGATGATGGAGTATCTCATGTTCATGAAAGCTTGGTTCTGGTGACATGTTTGAGTAGGGAGGGCTGCACTTTCTAGCAGAGGAAACCCATGTCAACTGCAGCAGGCAGCTCCCTGTTCTCCTGCAAAAGCTGGAGCGAGAAAATGTTGGCAGAGGAATCTAAATCCTCCTCTTTAGTCGAGTCTGCCACCAGGTTTCTTAGGCATGAACTCAGGAAAATCTTTATTAGGCATTAAAAAAAAAAAAGAAATAGAGGGGGAGATGTGTCTTGCAGACAGAAGGTGCATTCTGAGGTTAGCGAAGAGATGAATTATAAATACCTCAAGTCAAGCCGTGCTTTTCCAGCTATTCTTCCCTGATGGCAGCTAGCTGGGAGCCAGTGAAAAGAGTGATTTTGGTGGGGTGCTGCTCCCCCCGGTGACATCAGGGGTCAGGCATTAGCTGTGCCCTGCAGGAGCGCCCACAAAGCGGCGGTTGTTGGTTTGTTATCGTGGTGGGAGCTGCTGAGCACGCCCCTGCTGCCTCATGGCTCCTGGAGACAGGGCAAACCTGCTCCCAAAATACTCCCAAAATACTTCTACTGGGTGACAAATTGTGTTTTTCTTTTCCCCTTTCATGTTTTGTTCGCCCACCACCACCCTTTTCACTTTCTGGATGAGAAAGCTCCGTTTTCATTACATGAATGGCCTTGCTTAGAAATTGATTTCCCTTGGAAAAATCCTCAAACTTTATTGCCCTCTGTGTGTCCAGGGTTTTCACTCGAGGACAAGGGGGAATTGGCTTCAAACTGACAGAGAGTAGGGCTGGATTAGAGATTAGCAAGGAATTCTTCCTGTGAGGATGGGGAGGCCCTGGCACAGGGCACAGCTGTGGCTGTCCCTGGATCCCTGGAAATGTCCAAGGCCAGGTTGGATGGGGCTTGGAGCAGCCTGGGACAGTGGAAGGTGTCCCTGCCCATGGCAGGGGGGGCAGGGGATGGATTTAAAGTCCCTTCCAACCCAAAGCACTGCAGGATGTGGTGATTACAGAGCAGGGATGCTCTGTTACACCTGCAGGGGTGCATGGCTGAGGTGCAGCTGGGAGCTCACAGGGAGCTGCTGGTGTGGGACACACTGAGCAGGAACCCCAAACACCAGGCAAACACTTCTTACCAAACTTGGCTTTTACCCAAATTTATTTCTGGCTTTTTTTTTTTCCCCCCTTTTACAAAATACACGGAGCCAGTTAAAGCAAGAAGTGGCTAAACAGAACCTCGACCACCTCTTCTGGGTTTTCTTCCCTCTTTCCAAACCCAAAGTGCAAACAGCAGAGGAGCCCTGATCCCACAGAACACAGCAGGCTGCAGTGAGGCTCCCCCACCTCTGCAGCCCCCCATGATGATCTGCCCTCCCCCAGCTCCTCCAGGGAGGTTCTGATCCTTTAGAAACGTGCGGGCTCGGCTTAGCGAAACGTTGTCCCAGGCAGAGATTAACCAATGTTCACGTGAGTATCTCAGTGTGTTTTGTTCTGCTGTTTCCCCTTTTAGGTGACAGCGAGATTGTAAATAATATGTACGAGACCGACCCCGATCTCCTTGCTGGAGAAAGCGCAGAGGAGGAAACTGAGGACAGTATAATGTCCCCCATCCCTGTGGGACCTCCGTCACCCTTCCCCACCAGTGAGGACTTCACTCCCAAGGAGGGCTCACCCTATGAAGCTCCCGTCTACATTCCTGATGACATTCCAATCCCACCAGATTTTGAACTCAGAGAATCTTCGATCCCAGGGGCAGGGCTAGGGATTTGGGCCAAAAAGAAGATTGAAGTTGGGGAAAGATTTGGACCCTATATGGCAGTACAGAGGAGCACATTAAAGGAAACAAACTTTGGATGGGAGGTAAGCGCCTAGAATGTGGGCACCACATTCCTTTGTCTTCTCTGCCAAGTGTTCGTGGAGCTGGACTGGAGCTGGTGGCCTGGGGACAGAGGTGGTGACTTTGCTGATGCCGTGTTCCCCTGAGTAACTCTCCACCCCCATTACCTGAAGGATTTAAAAAAATCAGCAGAAATCCCTTTTAAGGTCCCTTCCTGGCCCCCAAAAAGTGCTGGAGCACCGTTTTGGAGTCTGTTTTTGAATGCTGTCGGGTCACTTCATCAAGTGCTTGTCATTTCCCAGTGGTGTTCGGGAGTTGTTGCGTGGAGGGAAGGGGATTAATCGCATCATGTTTGGTGGTTGGGGCTGTTACCTTTGACTCCCAGCCCGTGTCAGCAGTGCAGGCATTATTAACTGGGCAGGGGAAAATAGCATGTACCCATTAACAGCCCCCATGTTCTCGAGTTCTTGTGCTGCAGCAAAGATGGACAAATGTGAAAGTCATTTTTCCCCAAGAGCTGAACAAAACCCAGCCTTCAGCAGGGAAAAGCTCTGTCCCACAGCTCCCATCTTACCTTTCTCCCTGCTTTTCTGGGCTTGTCCCAGAAATCATCTTACCCTCTTCTGCTCCCATATTCTTGATTAGAAAATACCTAGATCCATAATTAATAATATGAAATATTCACTAACAGTGAAGTGTTTCCTAGGATTTCTGCTCTGTGCTCACAGTCCTATCCCAGTGTCCATTATCCAATACATAATTCCTTCTCTCTAGCCCCAGTGCCCACCCAGCATTCCATCCCCTGCTGCCATGGGAGCTGCTGGCTCTTGTCCTGAGGACGAGGCTGTGTCTGGGGCAGTGGGGACAGAGAGGTTTCCTGGCAGGATTTTGCTGGAGGAGAGGTGAGGTCTATCTCAAAAAGTGGAAGCTGAATTTTCCCTCATTTTCCCCTGGGTGAAGCAGTGACTTTTCTCTTTTTCTCCATCAGCCACTACTGGGGTGAACTGGTTCACAAAATCCTGGAGGGTTTACAGGGTGGAACTGTAAGGTTTTCCCAGGAAAAGGCACCAGTGCAGTGACAGAGCCCTGTTTTCTTAGAGACAGAGGTCACAAAGACCAGGCTGAAGCACTAACAATTTCAATTGACTCTGATTATATTTGCACTCTTGGTTGTGAAGTCAAAAATCAGTGAGCAGCGAGACCCAGTGAAGCTCAGAGAAGCAGGTCCAGATGTTTTTGTTTTGTTTACTTTTCCAATGTGTCTGAAGTGCAGGAAACAGCAAAAACCCATTTTAAGAATGAAACTCAATTGTGTTTTGTTGCTCTGCAGTAGGAAGTGTCTGAAGAGCTAAAATCAGAGTTTGGTTGAATGACTGAGTGGAGTTTCCTTTTCCTTCTATCCTAGTGCAGGGAAAAGAGGGGAATTCAGCTGAGTTTTGATCCCTTCTCTCCATTCCTCTGAAATTCCTCTTGGTGTTGGCTTCTGTTGTGAATATCATTGCAGAATATTTGATAGGTATTGCTGTATGAGCATCAAAAGGGGAGGGGGTTGGGGAAAAAAATCCCTTTTACTTTACTGGCAACAGATGGTCTGGGTCCATCTATTGATCACTTCCAGGTGTCTCTGAAAATGGGGATAATTTTCCTGTAGGAATATGCCATATTAATTATTTGTAGGCTGCAATGTGAAAGATGAATCCTCTTTTTCTGACCCAATTATTGATAGGTGGCATTTGCTGTTTCAATTTATATTTTTGTTGGTTATTTTGCTTTAAGGCTGATTTGTAGGAGCAAAGTGCAATCCTCAATGGCTGGCAGAAGTCGAATGGTGCAAACCTTTCTTTTCTATGACCTTGGCAAAACGTTGTCCTTGTGTTTCATAATTCTGATAAAAGTTGCTGTTTACACTCATGATTTTCAGAAAGGTTCCTCACATCCCCACTGCTCTGCGTGCTCTGATAGGAGCTGCATTTATCAATTCCCGTTGACTTTGTGATACAATTTGTTTTTGTAGTGTAATTGAGCCAGATTTCCCTCTCTGGGGCACTTCTCCCACCCCGTTGCTTTGTCCCCTGCTGTGGCCGGGACATTTCACCCCTCAAAGGAAGGGCTTTGTCCTCCCTCAGGTGTGCTCTGCTCATCCTTGCAGCCACTTCTTGAATTTCCCCATTTCCCACATTTCAGGGATCTGTTTCCCTTCAGTGCCTTCAGAATTTCACTGGGGAGCAACATCCAGGAATCCCTTCATGTGCTGGGCAGGAATTCATGGAATAACTTCTGTCTGCTGGATTGGGGTGGAAGGTTGGAAAAGCCCTGAGATGTTCCAGGCAGCTCTACCTGATAGCAAACTGGGAAATGGTCACTTGGGATGTGTTTGCATCCTCTGCTCATAAAATTGAGCAGGCAGGAAATGGGCAATGAGTGAAAAAAGGGAAAGGGGAGGAATTTTTGTCACCCAGTAAGTTGTTGGATTTTGCTTCCATGTGCTGTTTCTTTCCATGGTGAGAAGTTCAACAAATCAGAGATCACAAGGAATGTTCCTTCTGCAGTTTGACATTGGTTTTTTGGTCAGTATTTCTCTGGAATTTTTAGTTGTGCCATGCATTGACTTGTGGGTTGAATGCTGGTGTAAGACTTCCAACAACTCCTTGTTATGGCCAGTTAGAATATATTCCATTTGAATTGTCTCTCATATTAGGAATTTACTTCAGGAATTATTTCTGTTCTTCACACCCACCCACTTCTCTGTTCATAATTCTCAGTTAATTTCCTGTAGTTTATAATCTTGATAATCCCACTTTTGTGCACACCTCACTCCCCAAACTCTGCAAACCTGGTCTTTGTGTTTGTTTGTTTTTAGGGATCATCAGCTCCTTAATTTGAACAGTGCTTCTGCCTTTGGCACAAGAACCTCTTGCTCTTCATCACAGGAAATTTATTGTCAGGCTTTGACTAAACGGGGAGTTCACTGGGAGTGGAATTGGCTGCAAAGTGGCCATTCCTCAGCACCACCTCAGTTCTGCTGGAAAACACTGATTTTGTTGTCATACAGGACGTGCTTCATAATTAATGCCTGTTCCTTCTGATTTCTGCATTTAAAAAAATTAAACAACATTTTGGGGGTTGGAAAATGTGCTATTGTGGGCTTCGATGTGAGAATGGATCTTTCTCCTCTGCCCAAGGATTACCACTGCAGAAAGAACTTTCTCTTTTCAAACAGATTTGTGAAAATGAAAATGAAACAGAGCAGGGAATTGCACCTTGAAGTCCTCAGGAAATCCAGTTTGTATTTGGAGGCAGTTTCCATCTCCAGACCTGGAGTTACTTGGTGAAACTTTCAGCTTCACTCATTCATAGCCCAAAACATGCATGGGAATGCAGAATGCTGTGTTTTATCTGCCATGCCTTGAAAAGAAGACGTGTAATTATCTTTATTTGAGGTGTTTTTCCTTTTCAGGCTGGCTGCTGATGGTTTGAACACGTGTCCTGCCTTATCTGCAGCACAGCCTCCTATCTGGCCTCCTGCTTTGCTTTGTGGGATATGTTTTAAAAAATATTCTTTGAATGAAACCACACCTATCATTCAAGGGCTTTTAGGACAGGGATGGCAGTGGGTGATTCATGCTCATCTCACAGAAATAAATCAGATGTGTCAATGCTGGCCCAGCCCCTCCCAGGGATGATTCAGTGGCTCCTGTGCAGGACCTGTTGGGTGCTTTCCCTCATTCCTGACACTGCTGTGCTGATCGTGCCATTTCACCTTTTTTTTAATTTTTTTTGTGTGCCTTGAAAGACACGACCCCAGCTAAGAGCCCTGTGATTATTGAGTGTGACCTGATTGCATTTCTCCTGCTGCCATTCCCCCCCTGCCACTGCCAGCACCCCGAATAAATCACACAGTGTTTGTGCTTTATGGCCTCTGGGACCCGAGGAAAATGAAAATAAAATAATTACATAATGATTTCGATCGCTTTGGATAAATAATGGTATTTATCATGGTGCTGTTAATTTTCCTAATTGAGAGAAGAATAAGAATCTCATCCTGGGGGGAAATTTAGCACCTGGGTTGTGGGAGATCTGGAAGCAGTCATGATTTTAGCTCAGTTTGCTTCACAGGGTGAACACCACTGATAAATGCAGCTAGTTTTAATTTATATTTTAATTTATATTTTAATTTATATTTTAAGAGAGGTTATTTGCTGAAGCACCAAGACTCCTCTCAGCTGAAGTGTCAGAGCCAGGCTGCTCCTTTACGTAGGAAAAATAAATANCTTCTAAATTAAAATACATTTTTAAATTATCTTTAAAATATAAAAATAAGAAGGAGCCTCTAAGCACAGCTTGAACTGAGATGGGTTTGTCACATTTTCCAGCTCATATCATCCAGGAATTCCTTCATGTCCCTTTCAAACTGATGCAGCTGGAGCAGCGAGTTCTTGTCTGTCCTGTCCTAGGCAGAGATGCTGAAAGGAATGAGAGTCTTTTAAATGAGTAAAGAATCCCTAAAGATTTTAAAGAAATCAAATGTGTCTTGCTGGGCTCTCAGCTGGGCCCTGTGAGGATGTGATGACATTTCCTGCTCCTTTCCCTTCCCTCATTCATTCATTTTCCCTCTGCCCTTCCCTTTGGAATGATGTTCCTGCAGCAGCTTCTCTCCCTCAGGGAAGAGGAGTTCCTGAATTGCTGTTCTCCAACCCTCACCCCTGCTCCTGCAGAAAATCTCTGAGGAATTCTGTGTGTGCTACCTGCACAATAAACACATTCTGTGTTACCTGCACAACAAACCTCTCCCATGCACGGCTCCTGCCCGATTTCCCACACCTGCCAGGCTGGAATCACTCTGAAAATAAAAGAATCTGGGGATTCATGAAGAAAACAGAATGTCAGAGAACCCTGGGACTGCCCTTCATAGTTGTTAAGAGCATCCCAGTTAGAATTTTTATACACATGGATAAAACTGCAGAGAAACTTTTGCTTTGGACCAAAACTCAGTGCTTAAGTGAGAAAAAACTAATCTCAAGGAAGAAAAATAAGTTCCTAACCTCTAAATATTTTAGAGATTTAATTTTTATTTTATTAATTTCAATTATTTGAAATATTTAAATTTTTAAATGAGATTTTTGGGCTGAGGAGGTTGCTCAGCTTTGTACATGCTCAGTTCCATCCCCTTCCCAGGGAGCAGCTTTGGGAGAGCATCAATATTTTTATTTTCCCTCCAGGATCTGGGCTTTGTTGTGGTGTCAGGGGACCATCACAAGGAAGGGGAAGGCTCAGATCCAGGTGCTGGCAATTGTTGGGCTGTTTCCTATGCCTGGAATTAAAACCTTGTCAGGAGGAGCAAGGACTGGCTCAGGACTGAGAGGAAGAAGCTGATGGAATCACAGGAGAAGCCCCATTGTCTGCAGCTCCACATTTTAAGGGGGATTTAATTTAATAAATTCAACCCTGGATAAAAGTGAAAAATGCACCTTATGGCATCCAAGCGAAATGACTGAAATTTGTCCCATTTTTTGACATTTCCCCAAATGCTTCAGTGCCAGGGTTAAGAGAGTAAAGCCTTTTTTAGGCCCAAGAATGCCAAGATAAGTTGCTCTATCTTAGGCATTGGCTAAAACATGGGTATATAAGGAATTAAGGGAAAAAAAGAAGAGACAGGGGAAGGGAATGACTAAGAATACCTCCTGATATTTCTCCTTTATTTCCATAAGGGGTAATAACTCATGAGCAATCCGGCAGAGGGCACTTTCTTTAAATAGAACATTCTGATTCACAAGCAGAAAAAGGAAATAAATATTTTCCTTTCGTCTTCGAGAGCCATCCCTGAATACCAGCTCCTGAAGCAATATTTTATCAGCCACACATTCAAAAAGGAGAAAGGAGAAGAAAAATCCCATGAACAGCTCAGTGGTGACCACAGTGGTTTGAAAAATAGCTTTTTTTTTTTTTCATTGTGAAAAGCCCTGCAGAAGTCAGGGCACTGCTTCTTCCTCTGGAATTTTAACCTGCAGAGAAACCCAACCTGGGTTTTGTCCTCTCCCAGCAAAGCCTGGCTGCTGGAGCCTGGAACACTGGGGGGTTTGTAAAGGAAATGATCAATAAGGGAAAACTATAAATACACATGGGCTCTGAAGGAGGCAGCTCTGGGGACTCTCTCAGAGCAGTTTTGGGAGGTGGGAGCGAGGCAAAATAACTTATTTGGGGTTTTCAGGCTGCACTCAGTCGGTTTTTTTGGGGATCAGCCTCATATTCTTCACTGCTCAGAGATGTTCATGTGGGATTGGGGCACTGAGCTCCAGGGATGTGCTCAGGGTCATCAGACCCTGCACTAAAACACATCTGAGCTCCTGGTCAGGCCTAAAGTCTGAAATTTCTACATTAAATCTCGTTACCTCAATCTGTGCAATGCAAGAAGTACCAACAGTGAATTTTCCCAAGTAAAATGTCGTGTTAATTACTTTTAAAGAGTGGGAAAATCACATTCTCTGCATAACTTGGCACCATCCTCCTCATCCCATGGCAAATACAGAGCAGCACCACAGATCTGGAGAGCTGGGAAATGGAGCAGGACTAACTTTGTTTGGGATTTAGGACTTCATCCATTTTGGCACTTCAGTTGCTTCTTGTCTGGCTCTGGAAATGCCAGGGAGTTTTGTTGTATTTAGGGATGGAAATGAAGGGTTGGGCCTATTGCTTTTTCTGAAGGAGTGGGACATGGGTGGACTTGCTTCTTCACTTGCTAACACAGCTCCTAATTATTCACCCTTTCCTGTTTCTGTGTGTTCATTTTTACTGTTTCTGTGTGTTCTTTTTTCCTTTTTCTGTGTGTTCACTTTCTCTTTTTCTGTGTGCTCATTATTCCTCTATCTGTGTGTTCATTTTCCCTTTTTCTGTGTGTTCATGATCCCTTTTTCCATGTGTTCCATCCCAGCAAAGGTCTGGGACCTGTGCAGATCGATTCTGAGAGAGCTCAGCTCTGCAGAACAAGGGCTGCTTGTCCAGGGAAGGTGTGGAGCTGAGCTTGAGTCATTTTTAGAAACATGAATGAAGAACCAGGGCTGCAGGAGGAGGGCCTGGGGTCAGGCAAGGTGGGGAATTGGGGTGGGAGGAACATTTCCAGAGCATGGGGGTGTCTGGAAGAGTTATTCCTGCTCATGGGCTCTCTTTCTCCACTTGTCACCAAGATCCAACTGCTTTTTGAGGCATCCCTCTAAAATCTCCACCTGGCTGGGTTGTGCAGCTCTCCTGATTTCCTGGTCCCCTCTGTCCTCAAAGCAAACAGACAAGAAAATCCTGGAATGCTAGGAAGGGCTGGAAGGGACATTGAAGCCCATCCATTCCACCCCTGCCATGGCAGGGACACTTCCACAGCCCAGGCTGCTCCCATCCCCATCCAGCCTGGCCTTGGGCACTGCCAGGGGTCCAGGGCCAGCCTCAGCTGCTCTGGGCACCTCATAGGGAGGAGTTTTTTTCCCAATCTCTAATCTAACCCTACCCTTTTTCAGCTTGAAGCCATTCCCCCTTGTCCTGGCACTCCAGGCCCTTGTAAATAATTTTTCTCCATCTTTTTTGTCAGCTCCCCCCAGGGTGCTGGAATGCCACAGCTAGGCCACCTTCTGCTCTCCAGGCTGGACAATTCCAGCTCTCTCTCAGCATCCCTCTGCTCATCCTGGAGCCTCCTGTGGACAGGAGCTCCGTGCCCATCCTGTGCTGGATCCCAGGGATGGAGGCAGGGGGGTCTCTGGAGCTGGCATTGGGCTCCAGAGAGGTGACAGTGGCTGTGCCCTGCACTGCTGGGGATGTGCAGGTTCCATAAAGGACAGGCATCTCTCAGGGGACTCATCAGAGGCACAACTGGAGGGTGGCTCGTCACAGCTCGCCTTCATTTTCTCTGCTTGCCCAGAAAGACACAAAAAGTTATTAAAGAAGAGATTTTTCCACTGAGGAGTGTTCTCACCCAGTGTCCTGCTCCTGCACTCTCCTTGCTTGGGTTTATTTTGGCTGCTCTTGGCCACGTGTGGCTGGGGGAATAAATCCCTGCATGTCCTGGGAGCGATGCCTGACCCTGAGCGGTACAGCCCTGACCTCCCAGAGCCACCTCTGTGTTTGGTGTATTTTATTTTACAGCCAGTCTGGGCCAGGTTCAGCCCCTCTGTGCCCATGTGGCACTGAGACCTTTCCCTCAGCACACACAGGAGGTTCTTTCCTCCCTTTTTCCTCTGAGCAGGCAATGAGCTCCTTCCCTTTCGGAGAGCGCCCTGCTTTAATCGTACATCTCATTGTGCCATCCCTGCTCAATCCTGTTCAAAAATACCTACATCTCACCCTTGTCCCCCACCTCCCTTTTCCCATTTAGATCTCCCTGAAGCCCATTCTCCCTTATCAGCACAGTAATTTTGTGAGCAGAGCTTGGATTTCTGCCGTTTAGGCCCCGGCCATTGTCTGTCGCAGCTGCAGTCAAGATAAACCCTCACCCAGAACAAAGTTGGAATGACCTTTTACAAGCAGAATCTGCCTTGTTTCCCTCCAGACTAATTTATCAGCCTTCATTTCAGCCTAGTCTCTCAGCAGAGGCCTGAAAGAACATTACAGAGAGCATGAATGAACAGGGGGATTAAGATGCTTGGCTAGTCCCTCTTTTTCATCAGACACCTTCTGGATTTGCTGGGATGTAAGCTGTAAATGACCGTAAGTGGTGAACTGCCTTCAACTTGGAGCAAGGGGAAGGGAAGGGGAGGAGGGGGAGCCACCACAGCCAAATGTTTGGAAAAGCAGAGTGATGTGAGGAGCTGGATAAACCTCCTGGATAAACCTGGGAGGCAGGGAGTGGAGTGGTGTCCCCAGTCCTTTCCAAGGGTTCTGTGTCTGTCCTCGAGCAGGGCAGGGAGGGGGACAGGCTCAGCTCCTTCAGAACTGTTAACAAGGCAAATTTAAACCCAACTTATTGATTCGAAGCAAGTTTTAAAAACTGGGTTACATCCAAAGTGTTTTGGTGCAGCAGAGCAGCAAAACTTTTTGTGAGTGAAATTTTAACGCTGCAAGAGGGGAAATTTTTTGAATTGAACTTGACAGGTGTCAAAGATCCCAACAGGAAAGCCATGATTCTCCTGTAGCTGACAGCAGCCACAGTGTAAAGGAATGGCTGTGAGGAGAGGAATAAATATTTGTCTCTTGAAGGAGGGGAGAGTTGTCAGCTGTACTTGGGTGAATTTCCTGTCTGTACCACACAGGCAGCTTTAGTGGGACTGGATAATTCCCCCCCTAAACACCATAAAACATCACATTCTGTTTTCCTGCTTACACCTTTTAGCTTCCTTCATCTTCTATGTAATGAAAGAAAAGGTTATTTGACAACTTGGAAGCTTTACTGCTAAATCACATCCTGCTCAGTTCAGTGGGGGGAATCCTTATCCATCAAACTTGGGTCAGTGTTTCACTCCTTGGAGTGACTGGAAATTTTTTGCAGGGGAAGAACTCAGTGCAGCCCCAGGGATTTTGGTTATTGCTGGGGCTGTGGTGGGAATCCTGGTGGAACTGCTGGGCCCAGCCAGGGAGCAGATACACCCCCATCTAAAACTTGCATCTCTAGCATTTTATTTGGACTTTTGCTATATAGAACACTCTGGAGTGTTTCAGCCTTTGCTGGAAAGCGAGGAAGGTGGAGCTGCAGGTGGGGTGTGGCAGCAGGAAGTGAAATGGGTGCTGCCCTGCCAGGTGAGGCTGAACATCAGCCACAGCGTGTTCAGAAATTTGTGCAGGTAAAATATCGACGTTTTGGAATGGTTTGAAGGTTTTAAGGTATTTTTAGCAGTTATACCTGTATAGTATAAAACCTATATAATAGAACAGTATACCTAATTTTGAGGTGTTTTAAGGAGTTCACCCCACTCACTGACAGCATCTGGGTCTGTGGCTCCATGCACACCAATAAATCCTACTGCAGTAATTGGTATTTCCCTTTCTGAGCAATAAACCCCCCTCAGTGCAGGGCCTTGTGAACATAACAGAAGTATCCAGACTTCTCTAAACCTTTGCAAGAATTGTGATTTAATTTAGGCATTTGGATGAAAGTTCAGGCTGTGATTCCTTTCTCTCTCCTGTGTCCTGCCCCTTATTTGTGCCTTTGCAGCCTTTAGCCAGTAATATGGAAGGTGTAGGATTTTCAGAGTTAAAATAAAAAAATAAATCTAAAACAAACAAAAAAAAGATAAATCTTCTTTTGGTGGTTGTGTTTAATCCCTTTTTTACCTTAACAATTCAAAAGTGCTGCCACCAAGCACTTTTGTAACTTGCACCAAGTTTACTCGTGCTGAAACCAAAAGTGAGGGCAGCTCATCTCTTAAACACCAACTGAACCATTGTCCCAAACTTTGATTTATGGACACTCCCACCCTCAGAAGTGAAGGATCTTTTGCTGTTCCTAAGTGGTTTTATCATCTCCAAAATGAATTTCAGCAGCAGGGTAGGGAGATGGAGATGGTGCCTTTCTGGAGAGCTGTGGAGGCAAAATGCAGATGTTTCAGCCAGGATAGATTATTTTTGGCTCTTGCCCAGTTTTGTGGGAAATTGATAGAAAGAAGCTTAATTTCTTCTAGTCCCCTGCAGCTGTGCTTGAGGTTTAATAAGCATAGAAGGTGATTTAAGGGGGAAAAAAAAAAAGGCAGGAAGTTCAGCTCCTTGTTGAGCTGTCTGTGCTCTTTGGAGCAGAAATTGGGGTTTGCTGCTGAGGGGAGGAGGAGCACTACCCACATGGAAGTTCAGCATCAGGGATGGTGCCCAAAATATTCAGTAGCCCTGCAAAACTCAGTGGATGGGCCAAAAAAAAATCACAGGTTAACCTCCATTCAAATAAACACAACATGTAATTTAGAATATGCAGGGAAGAATAACCCAAGTTGTGTCCAATGTTCAAACTGGGATTGTTGTCTAAGAACAAACAGGATCCTTGTACAGGAGCATTTTGTGAAACTACTAGGAAAAGTGTTTAAATTAAATACAAGCAGGTTCTGCTTTTTGTAGTGAGAGGTGAATTCCAGAACAGAGGAGATCAGGAGGTTCAGAGAGGATGGGGTTGGTGTGAATAAAATAAACTCAAGCATTCATCCCAGCAGGGATATTCTTTTTTTACCTGATGGCTCTGGGCACTGGGGGGTGTGAGGTGAACACAGTGGAACTGGGCCAGGCCCTTCCAGCCTCCCCAAATCCCATCTCCAGCTTTTATTGTCACTGATGTTGTCCTAAGGGCAGGCAAAGACCGACCTGAAAAACATCCTTTGGGAGAGAGGGGCATTGAAGGCAAAAACCCCCCGAGCAGGGAGGAATGAAATGTTGCTGGGTGATAACAAATGAGTCCAAGGGAGGAGCTGTGGGGTCAGGGGGATAAAGCAGGGAATACCTGGAGATTTCCCTGGCTGGGGGGATACCCATCCCTGTGAGGATCGGCCCACAGGGAGATGTGAGGCTCCCAGTGCATCCCCACCCTCTGTACTGGCGTCACTGGTGCAAATCCCATTTTCAACCCTTCAATATTTTTGTGGATTTTAGATCCAAGCCAATGCTCTCAGTGTAAATTCTCATCTCACCTGTGATTTTTTACAAGGGTTTGTAGCTCCTGCTGGAAATTTCAGATTTAGGAATTTGAGCCAAGGCGACTCCTTCCTCTGTCTTTTCCTGTTTTCCAGTCACCTCATTTTGTAAAGGGTGTGTGTGTGTGTGTGTGTGTGTGTGAAATAA
Source organism: Toxostoma redivivum (assembly GCA_013397375.1). NCBI lineage: Eukaryota > Metazoa > Chordata > Aves > Passeriformes > Mimidae > Toxostoma > Toxostoma redivivum. The sequence goes on along the minus strand of VXBI01008022.1, from coordinate 167,940 downwards.
ATCAGTGTAAATTTACTGCTCACTGTAAATTGTAATTGGCAAGAGTCGGGATATAGCAAATCCAGAATGGGAATAATAAAATACTGATACTGTATCCTTTAATTTATTACCTGTATTATCCACACTCTGTGTTTTCCACTCAGTTCTCTCTCCTTCACGAGTTGTGTTTTCACTAGACTGGCATTTTCCTCCTCTGATGAATTAACTGTCAATTGAAGTTAGTGAGATAAATCAAAACAAATGGACACACTGCTCCATATTGACTTTCTCACTGCCTGATTCCAGCCCCACTCTCTGAGCACGGGGCTGTTGTTATGCTCACTTGCTTCTAAGCAAATGTACAAGAAAAGGAGGAATTGGGGGACTTGGGTGTTTAATAGCCAGTAATTACATTTTCCCTGTCTTTGTTTTATCTGGGATCTTGTCAAGGATGAGATTTGGGCCATTTACCCAGAAAGAAGGCACTTGGCATGGTGGGAGAGAGGGAAATGTTAAATGGATTTCAGGAAGCAAACGTGGAAGTTCTGATCTTCTAAAATGTGATCTTAATCTATGTAAGGAAGGAGTTTTTGGGATAACCACAGGAGTTTAGGTGAAGGGTGGATATTTTTTATCAGCAGGGTGGTTGTAAGAGAGACAAGGCTCTAGTCTGAATCCAGAGAGCTTTATTAACATCTGCTGGGGCAGCTCTGGGTGTAAAATGTTGTTGGGTAAGGGACTCCGAGATGTTGAAGCCTTGGCTTTATCCCAAAAGTGGCAGAACAGTTTCTGGCTGGTTTGTTCTATTTGTGCAAATGTGATGAGATCAGGCACCCAAATGATTGGGCTCGTGTGCCTGATCAGACCTAAAGTTTCATACCTATAAATATATATTTATATAAAGTAATCAGTGGAACAGGTCTGTGACGTGGAGCAAGGCTTCTCTGTTGCAGATGTGGCAAAACTCTCAATGGCAAAAAATTGATAAAATTTTTTTGCTAAAAAACTGTATGTTAAAAAAATCGATTGATTATTTTTAAAGAAGGAGAACACAAATGCATGCCCCTGTCCCCAGCAGTGCAATCTGTGTGTGGATCAAACCCCAGCCACACCTCTGGCTGAGCTGCCTCCTCTGCCAGGGTTCAGTGCTCAGAACAAGCACACGCCTGTCACTGAGCAAGTGTGGAAATTCTTTTGTTATTTGTTTACTTCTACCTTAAACATCTGTGCCTTAACACTCAGCTTTGAAAAGAGCTGGAGATCAAGCAGGTTTTTCTTTCAGGGCTCTCACCCCCATCCTGGGTTGTGTCTTCCTGAGTAAGCTTCAGCAAATAAATTTAACACCTTCTCACCTGGAAGGGATCTCCTGCACTTTAATTCAAGAAGTAAAAGGTTAAAAAAAAATAAAAATGTCTGTGCAGAGGAATGGATGGTGGAAAGGGGTAAAGCCTCTCAGCAGTAGGTTAATTGGAGAGTGGAATACCAGTGTAGATGGGAGCACATAGTTTCCTTGGACAATGTGCTAAAGAACTGGGAGCTGGGAAGGACCAGCTGGGATTGTTAGTGAATTAGCTGAAGTCAGAAACTGCTGAATGGAGCAAAGAAGTAAAGGGGAAATGAAGGTTAGGGTATAATTCAGTCTAAATTAGGTGGGCCATTCACAATGCATAAAAGGGCTCTGAGCTTCCTTTCTTGGGGAAAATGGGGAGGAAAGCTCACTTTTATTTGGATGCGTGTTGAGTGGTTGATTTTAAGAATGTGCATACCTAGAGCTACTTTTTGGGAGTGCATTATCCTACATGAGTTTGGAGGAAGCATTGAAAATGCCATGAGCCTGAAAGACAACAGCTTTAGCCAGAAAGCCTCGGGACCCTTGTGCTGTAGGAGCATTCCATTTAATCTGATTTCTCTGAAATCCTCCTCATCCTTCCTTCTACCTCTGCCTGCTTGTTACTCCCAGTGAGCACTGTACCTGATCCCCTTGGGATCCCAGGAGCTTGGAATCCACCCTGGCTCTGGCCCTCTTCTTTATTTGTGATTTATTGCAAATAATAAACACTCCTGTGCTTTTAATTGTGGCTAAGTTTTGTTTCTGAGTGGTTCTCCCATGGAAAGGGATGTGGCAGGCAGCACGTGGTCTTGGAGACTGTGTTTGTTCTGCACAAACCTAGGGAAAAAGAGGGAATTGCATAAATTTAATACACAAATAGTTAAATTGAAATGGCTCCATGGAGCAGAAGGCCTTGACCCTCCCAGTGTCTGTCTGGGGTGCACTGAGTTCTAATTTAGAAGAGTTTTGCTGCATCCCCTTTGGTGTTGTCTCTGTAAACCTTCAAATCCATTTGCTCCAAATTTACTTAGAATCCCTCAGGGGTGCATCATCCATCTGATGACAAAAAATCACAATTTTTTTCAATTTTTTAGGTATTTCAGAACTTACAGCCTTTCTCTGGTCTGTGTTGACTGTGAGTGCAAAGTGATTTTAACTTGGATTTAAGTGATGTGGTTGTGGCTGAGCAGAGCCTGCCAAAGGTCTGGGCCCTTCATCTCCACTGAGAGAAAATCCAAATTTTTTGGTTTAGAGCCCTGGGGGATGCTCTGTGTTTTCTGAACCAGCTTGCAGAGCTGTTGTGCTGCATCACCAATAGGATAAAGTCCATCTGACTGTAGTTTTCTCAGACATAAAATGCTTAATAAGGAATAGAGAATACTGATTTTATCAGGGTGTAATTCCAGAAGTTCTGGGGCTGGAGGTGGAACTTTTTTCCCCTTGTGCTGTACCTGCCAGAGCCTGGACTCGTTTCTGTGTTCACTCCAAAGGTTTATGTCAAGCCCAGTCAATGTAAATGAGATTCAGAACTGGAGCAGCAATAAGTGTTCAATCAAAGTATTTGATAAATCACTTAAACAATCTCGCAGATTGCAAATTCTGTAAATGCAAGTTCTGCACTTATTCAAAACTAGTGAATGTGACAGGGCTAAGAGACAGCAAAGTCAAAACAGCAGGAAGAAAAACTCTGATTCTTTGATGAGATTAAAATACCAGCAATTGCAGGGGCAGGCAGGTAGGGCTGTGCTGCTCCTGGAGCCCCTGCTCCAGCGTTCCCAAGGAGAATTTACAGATGGGATAAAGAAGAGAAGGCTGATTTGATGATTGCAGCATAATTTTACCTTTACTTCAGGGTATGTGTGTTTTCCTTAACGTCTCAAATGGCATCATTTAGCTGGTCAGGAAAGTTTTCTCTCTTATTAAATGGAATGACATGTGACTGTAAAAGTAGGAGAAGGGAAATCTCAACGAAGCCCAGACTGCTCTGAATGCTCAACAATTCTTCTTCGGTTACTCAGACAGGAGCATGAGCTTCCTCAGGTGGAATTTATTGTGGTGAGTGTCTCCACAGAAAAGCTGAAAGCAAAGGGTTGAAACAAACTCTTGGAGTTGGCTTTCCCCTGGTTTATCACCCACTGCACCCACGAGGATTAAATACCAAACAGGTATTAAATGATTTTTTTTGCTATGATTTTTAATGTGTCAAAGAAAGATGGAAGAAATTAAAGCTTTTTTTTTTTTTTAGTAGCTTCCAGAATTAAACCTTGTGTTTTGCCTATTGAACTTTTTCCTGGTTATTAATGAAGAAAGTTTAGGAGATTTTGCTGGAAGAGGAATAGCTCATTGTCAGCACCAACATGAAGCACGATTTGAAATAAGTTTTCATGGTTACTGGAAGAAAGAGGGGAAATGGGATAATTTTTGGCTGTAGCCAGTGTTGAAGTTCAGCATTTTAGTTTTAAAAAGCCATGGTTGGTTTTGTGTGAGCAGTTCAATGTTCCCTCATCATCTTTGTCCTTGTTCACAATATCAGGGGGGTTTTAATGAGGATCCAGGTGCCAAATTTTGTGTATTGTATATTTTGCTTACTCCCACCATTACCGCATTCCCAATTCTCAGAAACTGAGGGGTTTGATCACTTTTAGCTGAAATTACAGCAGAAACTTGGAATTTGGGCTGGTTTCCTCTCAGGCATTTATTCCCAAGGGCAGGAGCAAGGGACTGATCCCTTTGTCTCCTTTTCTCCACCTGTTTTACTGCAGATAGGAAATGGCTTTAATTGGTGCTGAAAACAAGAATTCTGACAGCTCAAACATCTATTTTCAGGCAGCACAAGGCCTTGTTCAGGGAAGTTTTCAAGGACTTTGGGAATGTTGAAGGAAAATGATGTAGGAGTTGCAGTGTATAGGAGTTACATGGATAACATGTAACTTGGACAGATTTTCATTCTCCTGATTTAAATCCATAAATATCTGCATAAACAGACACACAGCTTAAACTTCCAACCCAAAAAGCATAAATGGTTCCTAGCATCACTCCTTTGCATCCCTTCTGTGTGACCTCCTGTTCTCTGGCAGTTCTCTAAGTTAAGCAAGTTTTAGAAGCTACTCAAGTACAAATTATTTTTTATAAATTAGCAAAGATTTGTGTCCATTCAGTAGCTACCAAAAAAAAACATTACTGAAACTGCACTAAAATCCACTTCACACGTGGGTATAATAGTCAAAAAAACTTTTCCTTTCACTTGAAACTAATCCTTTCACTAGAAACTTATTTTCTGCCCTCGAAAAAGGTGATTTTAAAGCTTTACTAGCAGCACTTCTTTCTCATATAAAATATTTACGTTCAACACACTGAGCACATATTAATTAACGGGAACGAGCAATCACGAGGATTCCTCTGAAACGGTCCACGGCGTGTACGAGGCAGAGTTATTTTAAAAAGTTGATTTTCTTGCTGGCAGTGCCTTTATTTTGTGCTGTGGCCATGGCTGTGCTGGGCTCGGCGCTCTGGGCTGTGTGTGAGCGTGTGTGTGCGTGCGGCTGTTGTTCCTTTCTTCTCCAAATGCTTCACCACAGTAGGCGAAATGGATGAAACACAGAAAAAGAGAGACAATAAATAGTTTCCTAACCTGGCTTGGATAATGGAGAAAGTTCGTTAGATTTATTAATCCTCATTTTCCTTTGGACTGTCAGGCTTGGAGTGACAGTAAAAAAGCTTGTGACGACTTTGGCTAATTTGCACTCCATTCACTTTCTCATGAAAACCCATCAGGATGACTGAAGAACTGCTCTGCAATTGACCTTATTCAATGGCAGAGTGATATACTGGGAAACAGGCCAGTTTTTACAATGCCCAAAAGAGCAAATTGGACGGAATCTTTGTTCCTCTCTTTTTTCCCCTTTCCTTTTTATGCCAGTCTTGCTCTAGTTAAGCTCTCTCATTTGTTCCAGCAGTAGCTCTAGGGCTCAGGTCACCCTCTGGGGCTGCCATTGCAGGTGATCACTGGGCCACTTGTCTTGGATGCAAAGAGGAGGGAGAAAGGGGAAGGCTGGAAGAGTCTGCTCAGAGAAAAAGTCTGAGACCTCGTTCTCAGCCAGATGTTGGGGGACAGGGCGTTGCTTTTGCCTCTGCACCCAGAAATCCCAAACTGGTTGTGTGAACCTAAGCCAGGAGCAGGATTTTTGTGATGCTCTTTGGGGAGGAATTAAAGCTGGTGGTGGTCAGGGCAGAGGGGAGACAGGGAGCAGATTCTGTGCTCATCAGGGAGACTTTTCTGTGCTCCTTTTATATTCACACACAGCAGACCCAGGATCTTTCACTCTGGGAAAATGAGACAGGGTTGGAGTGGCCAGAGGCTGGTGGGGAGAGATCCCACACGGGGGGTAGGGACAACTGTCCCCTCAAACCAACATTTAATGTTTTATGCAAAAGAGACCAGCCCTGAATGAGGGTCTGAGTGGGATTAGCACATGAACAGTCCATGGGCTGGCAGATATCGAATTTATCTGGGGCGCTGCAGAGAGGCAAAACAATTTGAATTTGAGTCTGAGAATGGGCTGGTTTGGGTGGATTCTCTCTCTCTCCTTGTGGTTGAAATTTCTGAAAGTGCAGCTTTGTTTCCAGGTTTCATCAAAAGTGGGGTTTGTAAAGATTTCTGACCAGGAGGATTATGGAGATGTTTTTAATAGCAATAACTCCAAACTGTACCCGAGGTCCTGCCTTTACTGGGGTACCAAACGTGCTGTAATTCCCTGCCAGAGCAGCTGTGGTGGTTCCCCTGCTCCTGACACCTCTCACAGGGCACTGTGAGGCTTTCAGGTGGCTTTTGAGCACTTTGGGGACCTTTCTGAGCCAGCAGCTTTGATCTTCCTCTGCAGAGGGCAGGACCAAGGAGCTCCTGGTTCAGGATTATTCAGGTGCACCTTGAAGGACCAGCAAACCCACAGCCTGTGCCCCACCTGCTGGAAAGGGAAATGTGGCTCATTTTGTGTCCCAGAGCTTCATCCCTGCAGTTCCCAGCTCAGCAAAGCAGCAGCAGGGATCCGCAGCCAGTCCTGGAGCAGGGTGGGAAAGACCCAGAATGGTTGGAAGGGACCTTAAAACTCCTCTGCTTCCACCCCTGCCATGGCAGGGACACCTTCCACTGTCCCAGGCTGCTCCAACCTGGCCTTGGGCACTTCCAGGGATGGGGCAGCCACCGCCTCCCTGCTCCAGCACCTCTCCACCCTCACAGGGAAGATTTTCTTCCTCATCTGTAATCCAAACTCACTTTCTGTCAGTTTGAAGTCATCTCCCCTTGTCCCTGTTCTTGTAAAAAGTTTCTCTCCGTCTTTTTCTGGGTTACTTCAAGAACTGGATCCTAAAGGGTTGCAGTCACTTGTTATTGTTCTTCTTTCTGAGTTTCTCTATTTAACAGCAAACTTTTTTTTTTGTTTAATACAAGTAAAGAGAACTTGGCGGCTTCATTAACCTGAACCACCCAGCAATGAACATGTTGTTGTTCTACAACTTCACCAACTGATTAAGCTCATTTTGGGCCTCTACTTCTGAAGGGAGAAGGTTGGTTTTTTTTAAAAGTCGGCTAAGAATCACACCAAACTTTGAATTTTCCTGAAACTTCTCTGTTTTTTCAGTGTGCAAACTCTTTTCTGATCAGCATCACTTCTTCTGACTTATTCACATGAGAAAGTAAGAGATATCTAACTGAAGAACAGGATTTAGGAGACTTTTCTCTCTCCAAAGTGCTACCAATCCATCCCTCCCCTGCATCCACAAGGCCTGGATCTCTGGGTTGTTTCAGCACAGGGTTTTAGGCTCCTGCAGGGAAGTTGTAACCTGTGCGTGTTTTGGAGTTAAACCAACGGGGTGGAATGAGGGGAAGAAGAGGGAAAAGTGATTCTAACAGCATTTTTGGGACAAATGTTCACATGACAAAGGCTGACATTGGCACAGCAGGTCTGGCTCTGCAGGATAAACCTGGAGAGGTGTGAGATGCTCCCTGAAATGTCCCTGTCATTGGGAGGGGACGCTCTCCTGCCATGGAAATGCCCTGGAAGTGTCTCTGCCCCACTGCAGATCCCTGACTTCCACCCCTCGCTGTGCAGTCCCTGCCATCCTTCTGCTCCTCTCTGTCATCTCCTTGCCCTCCTCCTTCTGGTGCCCTCAGGTCCTCCAATTTCCCCTTCTCTCTCTATCAAATTCTGCCCATGTCCGCACCCTCATTAATCAATGTCAAGTCACAGAGTGTACAACAAGGGCTGTATTCTTCCACTGCCCCCTCAGCCCTCATACATCCCATTGTTCCAAAAAACTGATTCAGATGGCAAGAAAACAGCCGATGCAGCACATAAAAGAGATGAGACAGAAATGAAAAGAATCAAGGAGGGGAAAAAAAAAAAAAAAAAAAAGGGGGGATTTTTTTCCCCCTAAAAACCCGAAAAAAAAAACAGGAGGCATTTTTTCCCCCTGAAACACTCGAATAAATACTCGGCAATGATAATTTAAATTATTCATACATTTATGAAAACATCCATTGAAAAGTGAAGTGTATGATGCTCTTTGTCTACTTTACTTGTCTCTTGTTTGTGATTAACCTTTACTGTAACTTGGGCTGGCAGTGCCACGATCACAAAGACCAGACTTTTCCTTCCATGGGAAAAAATGTTTCATCGGGTCCAAATGAAAAATTAAGTGGAGGTATTTAGTGCTGATGTGGCAATTTGGTGCAAAGCATTCAAGATGCAGAATTATCCGTGTCTATAGTCCAAACACTGCCTAGTAAAAAAAAAATACAAACGAGACAAAGCCAGCTTTTAGCAGCGCGTTCCCTCGCAGGGGAGTTTGACATAAATTCTACTTCCAGTCCCATGACATCCCTCAGGAGCTGGAGAGCTCGACACCACGGAGAGTAAAGGCTTTGCTGCCACAAATAAGGAGAATCTGGGTGTGTGAGAACGTGGACAAACACAGCCTGAAAAAACGGAAATGAAAAAAGCAGCTCAGTTATTTTAATTACGGCTCCCAAACTGTGGAAGAGTTCCTAGACCAGCATTAATAATGTCATCAGGAAATGGGAGATATTTGGGACCTGACAGCCTGTGAAAGTCCAGAGGACATTTACTTTTCCTCTAAGATGTACTTTTTTGGTGCCCATACTTTGTGGTTATTGCTTTAATTAAAAAATAAAAAAATCACTTAGTGGCAAGACCAGTAGTGGGATATTAAATGCCAATAGTGATAATCTGAAATCAGAGAAATAATAATTTGAGAGCTTTTGGAGACTCAGCTCCGTGGGGATTGTATTTTTTGGTGTATCCCTGCCATTCTTCCAGGGTACTTTTTTTTTTTTTTGCAGAGACCCAGAGAAGCAGTCAAAGCAAAGCTTCTCCTCTAACATTTGTGTCGTGCTTGTAATTCATCAAATTTCGATCCAACTTCCAAAGCGGAGCGGTCTGGAGAATGTCAGATAATTTATAGATAATCATCCAAACATTTTTATTCTCAAGTGAACATATTTAGCCCTGCAAATATGCATTTATGCTTTTCCATAACTGGTTGATTACGTGGGAGGGGGAGCCATTGTCTGGCAGTCAAAGCCAAGGGATTTTCAGCAAAGCTCTCCTTGCTCTTCTGTTGACTCTGCAGTTGACTCTGTGTGTGACCTTGGACATGTCACTTATCCTCTGAATGCTTCACTTCCTTCTGTAAATGGCTAAAACAGTTTGGAGCACATGCAGGAAAGTGTGTCTGGAACTTAGGGAAGCGTTTGGAGATTTCACTCCTACAAGGTGCTGGTGGGTCCTGGCAGCTGAGACAAACAGGGCCCATCACAGAGGGGTTTGTAAAGCATCTTTGTGCCTCATTTTAGGGGTTTGATGCATTTTCTCTCATGTGTTTTTCAGTCACTTTCCCACTTCTGGAATTTGTTTGCTAATTTTTAAATAATTTTTCTACCTGGAATTCGTGTCCAAGGTGACTCTCAAAGTTTTTCATTGCATCTATCTTGTCTAGGATTTACTGGGCTTGGTTTTAATGCTGCCTCTGGATTTGTCCTTTGCTGAGGTGAAGTGTTTGCCCTTGTTTCAGTAGAAAACATTTTTAGTAAATCCACTATTGGATAAATCTACTAAGAGAGGCTGTCAGCCATAGGAGAGAGTATTTATATAGAAAGTGTGGTGGAAAACTGTGTATTAAAAGAAGGAAGGAGCTGGAGCAAAAGTCCTAAATCAAACTGCTGGCAATACACTGTCTTGGTGTGTATTTCTTGCTAGGCTGTGATTCCTTCTTCTTGGAAATTATCCAGGATTTCCTGGCTCAGTGATCTGGGATACATTTCAATATACTGGATATATGGAGCAGTGGGCAGACTTCAAACGGGTCTGGGATTTTTTTTTTTTTTTTTAGGTATGGAGAGACATCCAAAATAGTGGTTCCCTTTCTCAGCTGATTTGCATAAATCCTCCTTTGCTGCTTCCAAGCCTTTCTGGAGCTCCTGAGGAGCAGGAGGCACCAGATCCCTCCTTCCCTCCCATTCACACACAGCCCAGACTGGCTTTGGGATCAGCCAGCCAGGGCAGAGCCCAGACAGGAATTTTTGCACCTCAGCTCTGCTCACTCCTTCGTTAGTGAATGAAGGAAGGCACAGCCATGCAGAAATAGAGTGACACCTCTTGGGAGCTGTGGAAGGGTCATTCCTGCAGGTCCACACCCCAAAACCACTCCCAAACTTCTCAGCTTGAGGTTTGGGATGGCGATGGTGGATTTGGGTTGAGTTCTTCCCAGCACAAAGTCATCCTGGGATTTCATTGTCCATACCCAGGTAACCCCTGCATCACTCTTTGCTGGGCTTTCTAGAGTGGGAGGCTTTAAAATAGACCTATTGTAATATATATATATATAGAATAATTTAAAAAT